>WBNM01010416.1:41473-55177 GCA_013399055.1 Ramphastos sulfuratus | reverse complement strand
TGGTTGCTCTCCCCAAAACAGAAGGAGGGAGAGCAGAAAAACATGCCTGGGCAAGCCAGGACAAGTACAAGCCTAATTTGGCCTGTTTAGGCCTACCACGACACTGTTTAATTACTTTCCACAGATAGTGAGTTCATAAATAAGGGAATATTAACCAGAGAAAATGTTAGCATGTGAATGCTGCATTGAGTTGAGATGCCACACACTGTGCTGGGCTCAATTTTAGGCACAAACAACAGATTCAGCCTAAAGCAACGTAGCTGTTAAATTTCACAACTCATGAAACATTTGAAATACTGTAGTGTTACAAATTTAAAAGCACATTTATATGCATGATTGGATGTATATCGGGGAATAGGTTTTTTGTAAAGTCTTTCTTCTTTACTCATTCTTTGCAGCTATGCTAAAACATGATCCTTTATTAGTCTTTATCTTCTGTTGTTGTGTCACTGCCTCTGGTTTTGCGTATCTCATCCTCATTTGGATCTGCTGCACGGAGTGTTATTTTCTTTCTGGTTACTTTAAGGGCTGTTCTTTGCATCCAAATTTTTCCTCCTCTCTTAATTTATTCTCCTCCAGCTGCAAGGATTTATT
Organism: Ramphastos sulfuratus; assembly: GCA_013399055.1. NCBI lineage: Eukaryota > Metazoa > Chordata > Aves > Piciformes > Ramphastidae > Ramphastos > Ramphastos sulfuratus. The sequence continues at coordinate 54,583 of WBNM01010416.1, read as the reverse complement.
TCTATCTGCAGTACAGAAAAGCAGTCAGGCTAAGTAATGAAAGCAAATGTTGCGCTTCTTTCTGTCACAGAACGTTTTTCTTCTAGATCTAAACATTTGCTCCTCATTGGAAACAAATGGGTCTAGTGTGGGCTACAATCCAAAGCATGTACAACAACTTCTGGAATTCTGCAAATATTTAGTTGACAGCCAGGAATTAAGATAGCTACAGGGCCCCCCAATACTGCTTGAGGACCAGAGCCAAACACTACAGTACAGGAGAATGGATCTGAAACATCTTTAGTCTCAAATTTTCCTCACTTGAAATGAAAATATGTGATTAAACAGTAGAAGGACCAGAAGAAACTGTAGTCTTTTTATCAAGAGCTGTAGAATAGTACAGGGAAGGGATTAACTTATAATCAAATGGTGTGAATTACATTGTCAGGCGCTTCAATGTACAGTTTTGACAGGAGAAACATTTATATAGTCAGGAAAAGAAACTTGAGTACTGATATGTAGCAGCTGTTTTTCAGTTTTGCCTCTAAGCTGCTGAGATAGTCAAAAGTCCTGATTTGCAATGAAATTCATTTTGGAAAATGGCCTTGAAGACCACAAAACAAGAAATAAAATTTGCTTTGGACACAGTGCCAACAGCAGTGACGGCTTCTGCAGAGACTCACTGTATTTGTTTCAGTGATGCTCTCTGAGATGTCAAGCCTGAATGTCTATGTCTTCATGGTGGCCTGCTCATGTAGTGTTCAGTTGTGATTGCTGATGTTTGTTGGCTGTTTTTTCTTTTTTGTTTTTTCTTTTTTCTTCAGCTAATAAAGCTTAAAAACAGAAAGCAAGGAGGAAATAAAAGCCTCTTTACTACATAATTCACAGACTGCATTGGGTTGGAAGGGACCCTCAAAAGTCATCTTGTCCACCCCCTGCTCTAGTGAGCAGGGACATGCAGTGGTCATGCATGTTAATGTTAAGGACACATGCCATTCTTCATCACATCAAATGTCATCATCCTTAAAATGGTGAAATAAAAGGGTTTTCATCTGTTAAACCACAGTGCACATCACAGCTGTACAACAAAATGTATTCATCATCAATCTTTTTCGAAATCAACACTCTGGAATTTGTGTGCAATTCTTACACTGTTGTCTTTGTACTTAACAGCTGGACTGAGCACTCAACAGACTTTCCCTTGTCCATGTATATCTTCAACATCGGAAGAGCCGAGAGATGAATTTGTGTAGCTTTCTGTCTGTAAGCAATGAAACAACTGAAGGGAAATCTGCCTTTCCTTCAGCCTGTTTTGTATGCAACAGGCTTGTCCCTAGTATCTTTGCACAACTGTTGTAACCAGACAAGCTATGTTTAAAGTAACTCTGAAGTCAGAAGAATCTACCAAGATTATTGGATGCATCTGACTGAAACATAATTTATATATTTTTATAATTCATTTGAATTTGTAAAGCTTGTTACTAAATGAGAAGTTAGTATATTATCTTACAGAATTCCTGATAAATAATTAGCTTTTCTCACTACTGAGTCAATGCAATAAGCTGTTCTTGAGACCTAGACTGCCAAAGATAGCTGTTTAAAAGCATTCTTTCTGTAAGTAACTGTTTTCTGTGTTATCTGGAGAGAGAAATAGATTTACATCCCAGGTACAATTGCAATCTGCTCCAATTGGCCACTTTCACAAAAGCCAATTAATTTTTTTTCTGTTTCCTACCTAAGAGTTCAATTTTGATACAGAAACTATCTTGAGTTAGTGATACAGGGTCAAACTTATCAGAATGTATTTTCTGGTCATTCATCATTGTGCTGCAGGGGTCCTGGCTTCAGTCTGCCCTGCCCACCTCTTAGTCAAAACATGTCCTGCCTACTTATTTTCTTAGGCTTTGCAGGGTTGTTTTTGGTGGTGTTTTGTTTTTTCAAGTTTTGGTGTTTTGTCTGTTATAGCTCTTGTGCCAAATTTGGATGGAAGATCTTTAATCTTCCCTGCTTTTTATGTCTGAGTGGGTTTCTTCTGTGTCTGGAACTTCCCCTTGGGGCTGTGCATCTGCTCAAGGATGTTGGTATTTGGATGGTAATGTATTATGCTTTACATTTGAACAGAAAGACAGCTGGAGGATGGTGGCTGATTCTCTAGATGATAATGCTTGCTTCTGGTCTATAAGTGGGCCAGTTCTTGGGCTGATGACCAGTAATGTTGGGACCATATTCTCTGGCAGCTCCTTGATTCCTTTGCTTTTTTCAAATATGGGAGAATGAACAGTGATCTGGGCTGCTGAGTATATATCATAATTTTTTTTTTTTGTTCAAAGGGAGATCATACTAACACTGGGCTAAATGCAAAGTTTCTTTTGTGTCTCTAAATCCTGAAGATGCATAGGGACTTTGTTTTGATCTGCACGTATGCAAATATTGATTAGAATTCTTAATGTCTTATTACTGCTTGGCACTATAAACCAAATAACAATAGAAGTTCAGATGCCTTCTTCATCTGTCATGTAAAAATTGCCTTGGATTAACACAGCCCACTTTAACAAGCCTCCTTGTCTCCACACACAGACCAAAAAAACCCTTTGGGTTGAGATAAAGAGTTTTATTGGAGATGATATAATGCACAATTACTTTAGCCTATATGCAGAAAAGTGCAGCAAAATGCAGAAGCTGCAGCAGAAGCCAGCAACTTCCCCCCCACCCTCTGCCCACCCAGCGGGTCACACCCCACACCCAGAAACTGGAAGCAGCAGCTGAAACGGGGAGCCTCTCATGTTACAATCTGACCTTCAAGCCCGGTGATACTTTCTTTGCTCCAATCAGCACTCCATTTTGAAGCTCCCATGGTATTGAGTACCATCATGCAGATTCAACTCAACCTGTGACAAAGTACAACTTAGAAAACAAAGAAGGTTCCAGGCTTAGTTCACAAGAAAACAAGGAGTGGTTAAAACCTATGGAGAGGGAGAACACAATTCATTTAGATTAAGTCTTAAACTCTAGACAAACTTAGCTTGACAAGCCCAGCAGAGGGAAAATGAAGCATTAACTTCAGGGATTTGGGGGGAGGGTAGTGGAACTAGAGGTAAGTTGTTAAAACAGCTTAAATAAGGATGAAGTAGTCTGCTAACAAGGTCTCCTGCTCCTTTACTCATAACTCTATGCTGCTGATGGATGCAATCCTTTAAAAAAGATAGACAGAAATGCCCTTATATTTAAGTGCCAGATAATGATTTGCACTTGTTTTTTGTTTTTTTGTCACCTTCTCTGTTCTTAGTAAATTTTTCTTCTGAAATGTTAATAATTTAAAACTATTATATAGCTAAGAACTTCACTCAAGGCTGACATTACATTAGGCAATGCAGCAATATAAACCATGGTCTTTACTGAGCGAACTCTCCAATAAGGTAAGGCAGACCAAAAACCAGGCAACAATTGAAAAAAATGAAAGAAATTAATTTCTATTTGAAGCACAGCCTGTGCCAGTAAAAAGTAGTTTAGAAGAACACTTCATTCTTATTCCTTCTCCAATAACTGCTAAGGGAATAGCTTTCATATATGCAACACTCAGGGATTTTCTTCTAGTTATAACTCAAGTAAAACTTGGCAGGGGGCTCTTCCATGGCTAAAACACACTAAATGTATGTTAAATGTAGCCAAATGCAGTCTTGCATTCTCATCTAGAAGTACTAACCAGAGACTGTTTAGCGTTATTTAAAAACAATATCCTAGAATATCTGTGCTCAACAAGTGTTGTTCTGAACTGAGTTCCAGTTAACTTGCTCTGATTTCTGAAGAATGCAGCATTTACTTCAGTAGGAAGGAGAATGACCCAAATAAATTTGCATAATATGAATTATGCAAAATTAATAACAAACATTAATTTTAATATCCAAGAGAAGATTGTTAATAACTATGAAAATTGTTTATTAACATTAAATCTCACCAGAATACTTATTTACAATGTTCAAAATGTAACATTTGGATGCTTATACACACAGGGAACAGGCAAAACAGGAACACTTTAAGAAATAACTAGCAAATGCAAACATTAAAACTGGAAAGAGGCTCTTAGTTTCAGTTATACCTCTTGCCCACCAGGGCACTTCAGAGGCTCCTTTCTTTCTGCTAAGGCAGAAAGGCACAATAGAATCTAGTTACAGAATTTCTTAAAGAAAGGCTTTGAATATTTACTCACAAAAACTATCTCCTGACTTGCAGGGCCAGCTACAGCTTCAGACAGTGCTCAAACACTTTCAGGGAGCTCTGCTGATGCCTTGTCAGCCGCTGAGGCTTTGGATTCTTCCTAGGCTTCACAGAATGCTGGGGAAAGGAGGCAGATGATCTCTGACCTTATCCTGGCCCCTCTGGGTGATCTGTGTATTCCTTACAGGGCTTCTCATCTTGGCAGGTGTAGGCAGGATGCAATAAGGTAGTGAGGCATAACACTGCCTGAAGCAGAAAGCAATGGCAGCAGCAAGCACGCACAAATACAAGGGCAGAGCAGGTTGTGTTACCTGCTCAACTCTTTTTATCAATGAACCCCAAGACTAATGGGCCTTTGGACGCAGAACAGCCAATCAGAATGGCGGTTAGCCAAGCTTGACCATATTAGGTGAAGCCATAGGCTTGCTTTGCCCAAAATTGGGAAAAACTCAGGCCTTGCACAAGGCAGGCACGAGCCACGTGTATGTACCTCGTTCACCATGAGGTGTAAACAGGAACAAAACAAGTCTGGGCAAGCCAGGGTGCTTAGACTCAGCGGCTCCAGGTCCTTCATCTTCCTTCCTGCTGTTGCTTTTCCCATCAGCAGAAGGAGGGAGAGCAGAAAAACACGTCTGGGCAAGCCAGAACATGTTCTGGCCTATTTAGGCCTACCACAACAGTTACCTGTTGAATGCACCCTGCTTTTAATATGACTATTTTGCTGGTGCTGAACTTGTCATAGTGCAAATATAAGTAGGTGAATTGATATGGTATTTCTGAAATTGCTTTTCTTCTAAAGAATATTGCTCTGGGGCTTTTATGCATGTCTGATCTCATTAGGTTCAGGGGATATGTTAGTATCTCAGCTTACAACACTACTTGCTGATATCTAGTAGAAATAAGCAGAGTATCAGTTTGAATACATCTGCTGTGGGGGAGAGTTCTAACTTTAAATCTGTATTGTGATACCATTACAACAACAACAAAAGTTAGGGAAAAAAAAGTAAATGCTATAAACTTTCACTTATGCAGAAATATTGCAGGTTAACAGTTTTTCATGCATCCTAAATAACAATGAATTAATCTTGAAGAGTCCAGGGATCCGATAATTATTTATATTTAGTCCTACTGTGTAAAGAATATTATTTTAAAAAATGTGATCTTAAGTGATTTACCAAAAAATGGACTCAAAGGTTCTAGAATCTTTTCTTGAAAAAGTAGAGAAACTTGTTAAATGTGAAAGAAAAGAACAGAGATTGTTCCATCTGTAACCCTGAACAAGATTTGCTAACATTAGAACTTGGAAGTTCTTTCTCACTTCTGTGTTTACAGTATGAAGGTATCGACAGCAAATAATCTTTGCATTTAGTTTTGTTATTCTTTTAGAACCTTATCCAATCCCATCTTTCTTATCTCCTGTTAATTTGTTTGGGTTATTTTGTAGATAACACTCTCTGTTCTCAGGGTATCTTTCTTTCCTGTTAATAGGATGTTGGTAAGATACTGTTTCTGGTATTACCCTGCTTTCATGCTTGACACTTTCTTCCACAGTGCAACCTAGAACATGTGTCAGTTAAATAAGAGCTTCAGCTCTTGCCTGGTTATTGCTCTGATCAGATTTTGATGGAGAGGCCATTAGCAATTGGGTTCATGATCTCCAGATATATCTGTACTCTTCTTGACCTATGAATCTAGGACATCTCTGAAATATTTATCTGGCTTCAGTAAGATATTGTTCTTTTAATATATCCCTATTGAAAACACTAAAAATCTTGGAAATGTGTGATAATCTAGGAAATATTCTTTTACTCTAAAAACATTTGTGTGTAAGGGAAAGACTATTAAAAAGGAAAAATTCACATGTTTTGAGATGTTGGGAATTTTTAGGAGCTTTGTTGGAAATGTGTTCAAGTAGGCTTGCTGATGTTAGCTAGGATAAGCTATAGAGACAGAAGGAGCAGTGCCCACACTGATGTCCTTTGTCTTTTAAAAAAATTAAATTTTTGTGCTTCTATTAGCTGGGTCACTAAAGGTATTTCTCAGGCAAGGAGGTCAGCAAATGAAGTTGGAATGGGAGGCCAGTTTTCCAAATGCTTTATCGTGAGGCTCACTCTGAATTTTCTCAGGGTATGAACTGAACTGTACATATGATGTGCCAACAGACTAAATCCTGACATGCATGAGTGGTAACTCATGAATGAGGAGATCCGTGTAACATCGAAGCTGCTGAAGTTGGAACAGAAATTTCTGAGATACCTTCCTTACAACTTGGTATTTGCACAATGCTGCTTCCCAAGGAATATAAAATTTCAGAATTGGCTGGACATAGAAGTCTTAGAAAGTCTGAATGGTAAATTTGGAAGGGCATGATGACTGAGCTCTCAATGGATTGGAATCTGCACCATCACCATAAACAACACTAAATGAAGATTAGTACCCTGACTTCTGAAGCCACCAAAACTAACATTCATTTAATTCTAATTTTATATTCTTGTGTTAAGATGCTTACCTGGATTCTAGAGTTGGTGGGGAGAGTAATTTGACCAATCCTGATGAAGGCTGTGGCATGCTCCAAGGAGCTTAACATTCAGAGTTTAGATTTGGGAAAGCCTATGTGATTAGCCTCTAAACTGTGGGATGTGTCCTGCTACAGGTTTCAGTTGTTAGTCGAAAGTACTGATGTGGAGGAGATTGTCTGAGAGGAAGACCTGCATTCTCTGTAGCACTGTGGGTTGGAGGACAAGCTTAGAAAAAAAATAAAGTAAAATTTTTCAAGAGTAATTTGATTGATTACAGCTTTACAACTTAAGCTTTGAATTATTTTGAAGGGAAATGAATAACCTGGGAAGGGAAAAATATATCAAATTACTAGTATGAGGAATTATGACTATAGTTCATATTATTTATATTATATCTTGCTGAGCTTCTCAGCATACCTTGTAGGAACTAGATGTTTGCAAAATCTTGAGCAAGCTAGATGCTTATGTAATAAAAAAACCACAAACAAACACAGCAAAAAAGCCAAACTCCAACACAACTACCTTTCCTCAGTTAAACTTCTCAAGCTTTTAGGCTTACTGAACAGCACAGATGGAGAAGTTTCCGTAGGAGCTTGAATTGAGTAGGTTAAAGGGATGGAAGGCAGAATCACAGAAAGTCTTGATTGCTTGAGTTTTGCTCCAATACTTGTTCTTTTGATTAAAGGCGAATGAATGTTCCTACCTCAGTTATCTTTAAAAACTCTTAATTTTCTCTGGATACTTTGAAATTCTCTCTAGCTTCAGATTTGTGAATTGCAAGTCCCATCATAGCTGAGCGCCCAAAGCTTTCTGCAGAGTCCATGGAGACAGGTACTTATCTACAACCTTTTATTTAACCTCTCCTCATTTTCATGTGTAATTTATGTTGTAGGTTCCTATTTTTACTGAGTCTCATGAAGACTTTGTGTGCTAATAAATAGCTCTAACTCCTGCTAGGCACAAACTTGCTTTTTTTTTAAACTTGCATTGTTGGAGGCATGGCAATATGCAATGGTGTGTCATATTGCCACTTTTTAAAATTAAGTACCTTGCATATTGAATGCCTACAGGAACTCTGCCAGTATCACAAGTGACCCTGAGCAGCCGGTGGGAGAGATTTCAGCAGAAGCTTTGCTCAGCCTTTATGGCTTTGGGCAGAGGATGCTCGATCCAGATGGAATCTGCAAACCATTCAGCTGCCAAACCCTAATAAGTTTTCAGTGGTCATGTGTAAAATGGGAATTTTCCCAGTTTGGAAATTGTGAAAACTTTGGGAGTTTTTCATGGAAACAGGAGAATTCAATACCCTTTCAAAAGCAAGCTCCTTCTTTGAAGGGAGCACACAGGATTTTTTTTTTGACAAAGCAGAACTTCTCAATGTGTCACCTTGAAGGAGCTGCTTTGTGATTGCTCTTTTTTCCCCACTTGTTTTGTTTGGTGTTTTTTTTTTTCTTTTAACATGGACAACAAAACAGTTATATGATTTTGATGGAAATTTTCCAAAATTCAGCCTGAGGCAGAAACCTATCAGGAAATTTCCATGGCCCAAACAGACTTGTAAAGCAGATCCTTGAGATATAGAGACAACAAGCACTGCTTAAACTATGGTGATACTGCCTCTGAAATAGATGATCCATGCATCTCCAAAGTTTTTGTAGATTAAATGAACCATGCTTGAGTTTCATTCTGCAGGATTCAGGTTCACACCAAGGTAATGGGACTTTTAAGAATTTTTTTATACACACAGTCATTGCTGGATACCTGTCTGCCCTCTGTAAATGCCAGTCTCTCCTACTGGAATCTTCCAAACCAATCTACAAGTGTAGACACCCAGGAATACCCCTAGCAGAATGATCTTTAGCAGATCTCGAGGCAGCTGGTGTTTATAAACATTTCATGTGTCAGTGCACCTTTGTGTGCCTCATGGAGCTGGATATGAAAGCAAGTTGCGTAAAGCAGTTGCATTGTCATCCTGGGTTAGTCAAGTGGGCATCCCTCTGCTGTGATGGTGCCATGCTTTGCACCCATGGTTGTGCAGAGCCTAGTACAGCATTGCTGCCCTGGGCTTGCAATAGTCTGGGCAGCCGAAGGAGAAGCTTGCTTGTGTCCACTGACCTGCTTTCTCTTCATTGTGATTAATACTTGTGTGATAATGTCACCAGTGGATCTGTGACTACATAGACCCTGCAGATAGCAGACACAATGAAAGAGGATTTGTGACTGCCGGTAATGCTAAAGGAGTTTTGGGATGTAATGAAGCTCTTCTGTTAGGATGGAGTGGGTATCTTCCCATTGGGGCAGACAAGATAAACACTTGGTCTCAATGTGCAACACAAGATCCAATGTATTCAAAACCTGAGATTTGTGTATCTTTGAGGGAGTGTACTTTGAAAAAGAATAGGGAGACCTTTATCTCAAGGGCCTGCTACTTATCCCTTCACCATAAATCACCTATCTTGAAGCATTAGAAGTGTCTTCTGGGTGTATTGCTTAGCCTTTCCTCCCTCTTTTTTGTGTACAATTGTACCAAGTTTCTGCACTCAGGACAATGATCTGCTTGAAAATTACTTGGCTGCTCAAGAGAGTCAAGTCAGACTGCTTGGTGGGGAAATGATGGTGATGTCTGGAAGGAAGGGGTATGTTTTTCTGTCTCTATAGCTAACAAATCTAACTTTTAACAGAAATAGCAAATAACAGCTTAAATCTGCCTTCACTAAATGTAAATCCAAGCACTGTGCATACTCTTGGACATGGGCTGGCAGCCACCCACTGTGCGTAGAAACATTTCTGGTGATGCTCTGTGATTGGAGAAACCCTGCTCCAGTAATACCTAAGGCTGTGCTTACAGATCTGTGGTGTCCAGTCTCAAAGGACGTCAAGGGCCTCCCTTACATACAGAACAGAGTCTTATGTGACTGGTGTCCACTAACTTTAAGAGAAGTTCTCTAAAATCACTTACCCATGGAGTCTTCACCTTCTGGTGAATTCACTTTAAATTTTGCCAGAATTATTGTGTTGGTTTGGATTTTTCAATTTTTCTTTATTTTCTTTTCTTGTTCTCTGATTTTTATTTGTTTACCTCAAACCAAATCAGCCTTTATCTATTGCTTGGCTGCTTCCAGGGTGGCATTGGCACCTGAATGTAAACAATCTCACATGTCTTGGAGGCAGTTTTGTGGTATATGTCACCCCATTAAACAGTCTGCAATGAGACTAGAAATTTTAAAAAGGCAATTGTAACTTGAAGCAAATATCAGCCTAATTATTTGTGATAACCTCTGTCATGTATTTAAGGCAAGCCCCTGGAATAAGATAATTTTTTTTTTCTCTTTCCCCTCATACTGTTCTTTTGATATTCTTGATCCCTGTGGTCAGAATCAATGCACTGAATTTTTTTTGGAAGCTTTTTATAATGAAAAGGAGGCCATGCAGTTTTATTGCTGGTACCCAGCGAAGCATGGTTCCATCAAAGCCTTTTATCAGGAGTTTACAAGTGCAGTGTTGCAAATGAGTTTGCTGACAGGGAGCTGACCACTTGCTGTGGAAAGCAGAACCTAGTTGTATAATTCAAAACATTGATGTCTGGCCTTCTGGGATTTCCACCTAAAGAAAGACTATCTGAGAAGTGCTTGAAGCAGATAACAGTGCTACATGCAGAAGGGGCAAGCCCTGCCTGATGAGCAAAGCTCACTCACTCCATCAGAGCAACCAGACTTCAGCATCATGCATGGAAGTTGTACCCTAATAAGCAGGTGCATTTTAGCAATGACTTGCTAATCTCATAGAAGTCAGCACAGAGTGTTGGCACTCTGAGTCTGGGAATGGGAAGTGGCAAAGCTGCCTCTGTAATGGTGTATCTGTGCTTATAAGCCTTGCTCAAAATCAGGCCGTGGTAGCTCAGCAGAGCATAGCCAGGCTCCAGCTTCTCTGGCCCTGTAGTTATGCTGCCCACTCACCAATGCAGATGTGACAGTTTATGGAAGGGCATACTGAAGTAAGCAGTAGCTGTAGCAGAGAAGTTTGAAAATATCAAAATGAAACATGCTAACTCTTAAAGTGTCTGTGGTTTGTTTTTGAGGAATTTAAGGAAATTGAATATCTGGGAATGTTTCTAAATTTATGCTTTTGGTGGGGAAAACATGAAGGTGAAAAGTCCCACCCAGTTCTGATGTGGAATTGTATGAAGAAAGGAAAATATAAGTATTAGTGGGGAAGCTGAAACAACAAATACCTTTCTGATACATGGTAAAGATATAGCTGATTGAGCAGTCCAGTTCTCTGGACCCTTGTGTTACTATACTAAGGCTCTTCTAAACTCTTGTCTCTGGCAGGCAGCAACTTTGTCAAAGTAAGTTGTGCCTACTCTTGGGGTCAGCCTGTGAGGGACGGTTTGCTGTGCCCTCGTGTAGCTTTTGGGCTCCAGCACAACAGCAGACGCTGATGGCTAGCATCAGACTTCAATCTCTGCCACTGTTTTCTCACTAATAAAAAACATGTGGGTCTGCAGAGAATGAGTGTCAAGAGATAATAATTTTCAACAGGTTACTTCATTCTAATGAGTTGGTTTTTTAATTAATTGCTATTTTTTGTTGTGGCTTTGTCTTTTTTCTTCTCCTTCCCCTCCACCTCCTTGACCCTGAAGACTACCCTAGGCTAGCATTTTTCTAGAGATTTTAAAGGCAGCACGGGTCCTAGAGGAACAGAAGTAAAAAGGTTTAGCAAGGTCACTTTGGATGGGAATGAATAGAAGATTTGCTTTAAATTTTCTATTTATTTTTAAGGTCTTCCAAAGGTGTTTGTTTTTTTTTAATGCTCAGACTTCTGGGTGAAAGGTCTCTATGTGTGTCTCCATTTCTATGAGCTGAACAGTATGTGTAAAGCAAGACTGTGTGGCACATTGCTGACTGAATATCAATGTCTAAGTGATTCTGCTTGTGCATGAGGCAGGGATTTCTCATTTCATACATCAGTAGAAACTTGCTACTGCAAATCTGTGAATACAGATAACCATATCCTGCCTTTAGTGTTCATTAGCACAGAGACTTTAGAGAGTTCCTTCTCAGACCAGGCCGTGTGATGAGCCTTTGCCTTCATAACTGCAGCTTTGGAAAAAAGCAAGGTGCTCACTTAAACCATCTTTCCCATTGTAGACAGACAGCCCAGTGAGCCTGTGTGGCAGTTCTGCCTTCAGGAACAAATCTGGGTTGGAATTTGAGCAAGGAATTTGTTTTCATTAATTGCATAAACTAGATCCTCATTAGCATCACTTTGAGATTTTTTTAGAATCTAATCTTGCAGAAAGCAAAAGCATTTTTTTGTTCACAGTTTATTTTAGACCACAGCACATGCCAGAGGGGTGGCCAAAACTGATCTGCTCCTACCCCAGCTCCTTGAGCTTTGTGTTGCTTTACATCATAGTCGCACTGAACTGTGTGCTTCTGCCCTAGTCACAGCACTTCTTATGGGCGAGTGGCATTTGGCAGGTTTTCTGTTTATTGTAAGAACTCTGTTACACTCCTCTTGGTACAGCCAGCTGAGCTTTTCCTGGACAGGATTTTAGTCTACTTCTTGGAAAAGACAGTGATTTTTTTTTTTTTGCCATGACATGGATACAGGTCTTGATTATTTCACTTTACATGAAACTTTTTTGCATAGTGAAAATGTTTGACTTTTTGGTTTTGTTTTTACATTGAGATAAATGATCAGCCTTTGTACTTTAAACTGAGTGCCTTTCTCTGACTGTTTTCTGACACTAATTTCTACCTAGCTTTCTCTGGCTTGAGCACCCACAGGTGCCACAGCCCAGCTTCACAATAGCTCTCTTCTGTGGCAGTAACAGCTTCCAAATTATGATATTACAGCCAGGATTTTTTTTTTGTCAGCATTCTTTAACTATTCTTCCCTCCTCCAGCAATGGTTGATGCTCTGTGTTCTAGTTCTGAATTAATCTATCTGCTATGCTGATTAGACTTGTTTGATCTCTGTCCTCCAAAACATCACTGTGTTGTTTTTCCTAAAAATCCACTTCTGCACTAGTCACTTCATCTCATACTAACCAAGATTTCCATTAGGATACTTCTGGCTACAAAGAGTAGGGGAGGAGTAAGCAGTTGATTCATGCTGTGTGGTTGGTCCCTTTTGAAGGACTGCTGATTACTTTCTGCCTGGTGTGCCAGGGAGATATTTATCTTGAAGTGTGAAGAGCTATGCTTTGTGTCCTTCAATATGGGTCAGCCTTAAAACCCTGAAGGAAGGGGTTGTGTAGGGCATGCAGTACCTTCCAGTGACAGCCAGCAAATACGGTTGTGCCTTAATGAACAGCTGAGGCTGATAGAAATGCAATGCTTTGCTGTTGTGTTTGTTCCTGGGAATTTTTTTACTGCTTTTGAGAATATTA
>WBNM01010416.1:0-41215 GCA_013399055.1 Ramphastos sulfuratus | reverse complement strand
AACAATGGTGATGTCTACTTGACTCATAGGCTTGCTGAGATGTATAAAAACAAGGACACAAACATAGATAACACAGAGTGTCTCTCTGTCTTTGGGAGCTGGTGTCTTCTGGCCTTCTGCTGTGTAACCCAACTAGTCATTCTGCTTCTAACCCCCCTTGGCCGATCCTCCAAACTCACCCTGCATGTGAGGCAGACCCTGGGATAAGGTAGAGGGGTAGAAAGGAGGAGGAAAAGTGTTTGGGAGCCCCTCCTGGGGACTCTGCTTGCTGGGAGGGGTGTTGTTTCTGTATTACCTTTAACTTGCATATTTCTGTAAATATTCATGTATATTGTGTATATATCTACTTGTAAATTGTGCTAAGCTGTAAATAGAGCTTCATTCCTTAACGTCAAGATGGCTGAGTCTAGTCTGGGTGATTTTCATAGAGTGGGGGTGTGTGTGAGGAACTCTCAAACCATCACAATGACACAGCTCAGGACGACACCAGACACTGAAAGTTTATTGAAAGTTAAATGGCTAAAGGGAATAACAAGGGAATGCATTAATAGTACGTGGGAAAGAGCCATCAGTTCACATGATACCTTGCAATTAGCTAAAAAAGCCAAACTCCTGTCCTTGAGAGAATGTGAGGGGGGGATATCAGCTCATGCTGTCTACAACTACCTGAAGGGTGGTTGTGGCTAGGAGGAGGTTGCTTGCCTGAGAGAAGAAACCAGCACCAGAACAAGAGAACACAGTCTCAAGCTGTGCCAGGGGAAGTTTAGGCTCGAGGTGAGGAGAAAGTTCTTCACCAAGAGAGTCATTAGCTACTGGACTGGCCTGCCCAGGGAGGTGGTGGAGTCACCGTCCCTGGAGGTGTTCAAGGCATATTTGGACGTGGCACTTGGTGCCAGGGTCTAGTCTTGAGGGCTGGGGTAATGGGTTGGACTTGAGGAGCTTTGAGGTCTCTTCCAACCGTGCTTATACTGTGATACTGTGAGAGATGACGTCTATTAGGAAGGAGGGCAGAGGGCTTTAAAGATTTCAGGAGAAGGGCTTCTGTATGGAGGATAAGAAAAAGGTTTTGATTATGAAAGGGAATACTTAAGTTCCTTCTAAGTTGGATCTCCTAATGCAGTCATAGTGAAGTAGGTAGTGAGGACAGCAGAGTCTCCATCTCTAGAAAAAAGGTACAAGGTAGACAAACTATTTTAATATAATAGGTGGTATATACCCTGTCCTTGTGTGTGCTTTAACTTTATGAGGTCTTTGCCTGCCAACTTTTTTTTTTCTGATGTTATGAAATGTGCCTGCTCCATCCATGCTTGTTCTGGCTTTAATTGTCTCTGATTCAATGAAGTTTTTGTGCTATTTCTTCTTGCACTGCTAGAGACAGCTTTCATATTTGTGTACTTGCTAAAGTTTTAGTTTGGTATTTTTGTTTGCTTTATAGAGTGCTAAACACTTGCCAACAGAAAAAAACAAAACAAAGATTCCTTCAGTAAAGCAAGTGATATTTGGCTTTAAATGTAGAATGAGGGGCTGTTTTAGTGAAGTTTCACCTTTTTTATTAATAGCACAGTAAAAAAGAAAATCTTTGTGGGTTATGCTGCATGCCATGCAAGTAATAAGGCAAAAAACCCCACAATGTCTTCCCTGCACAAGTTATTTTTTATTGTTGAATTTTATTGTCTTACAAAGGAGAGTTTCCAGTGCAGCAGCTGATGCATAAGAATTTATTTCCATTAGAGCTCTTGGCAAGCAAAAACATTGCTTGAAGCAACTGTGCCTCTACCTCCCTAGAGATTCAACTGTTCACCCATTCACCCTGGTTCCTGTCTCCACTGCACTAAAGAGAAGTTGAAGTTCTTAAGTAAATTACATGAACCCATTAAGTAAGGCAACAAGAAAATAAATCCTCCTATTTGACTCTGCCTTGGGTACAAATCTTCATTCTAAGACTGCTTCTTTACATAGAGCACCACATTACAATCATTACTCTGAATTTGCCTGTCTCCCAGTGCCAGTTTTGACAGCTGCTCCTAAACCCTTTTTTTGTGGTAGCATTGTAATTGATACTGCCTAGTGCAGCAACCAATAGAACTAAAATATTTTAACTTTCTGCTTATTATACGTTGGAATGTATGGGAGGGCTCAGATGTGCTGACTTGTGCCGAGTGGTATTTGCAGATAGCTTAATCTGTCATTCCTTTGCTTTAGTGGGTTTTTATCCTGACAGAGTGTTGGAAAAATAACATTTCTTTCAAATGTGTTTTCCTAATAATGGCATTTTGGGTCTTATGACTTATTTTGGGGTTGATTTGGTATAGTGGTTAAATAACTCCCGCAGAGTACTGAGAGGTCATTTTGGAAGAAGCTCTTGTAAACCTTTGTGACAAAAAACCTGACATTAATGGGAATTCACTAAATAAAGTGACTGAAGAAGTCATCTAACATTTTCATGAAACTATAATAAACCTTTTATGTCAGAGCTGTGCTAAGTTTATTGCTTAGAAGTTTCATCCTGTACGTTATAACCCAGTCACTTTCATTTGGTTCCAGATTCTTATACATGTCCCACTTTATGCTAGTTGAAAGGCTTCCCTTCCTTACAGGACTGGGTAAAATGAGGTTTTACAGTTTTAACTAAATCTTCTCCGTAGTCAAAATTTTGTTCTCTGAAATTCACCTCTTGTCATTCCTTAGGGCATTCTGTCTGCAAAAGTTTTCTCAGAGTACATATCCATACCTAAGATTCTGTATATTCTGAAATACTCCTGGTTATTTTGGAATAAGACAACTGTATAGAAAAGCTAATATTCTGTCCCGGATTGAAAAGTGTGAATTAAGGAATAATCTAGTTCTGTTCATAATAAATACTAATTTGTTGCTTTAAGAGCATGTCTGTGCTATGTCATTAACTGGAGAAGTTACTGTAGTATAAATACATTCAGGGACAACTACTCTAGAATAGCTCTTTGTAATGAAAGTATTCAAACTTAATGATACAAATTTTGATGTCCAGGCAGAGATTGTTAATAACTATGAAAACTGTTTATTAACATTAAATCTTGCCACAANGAGACTGATGGGCCTTTGGACATAGATTAGCCAATCAGGATGGCAGTTTGCCCATACTAGGTGAAGCTGGGGCTTTTTGTCCCCTTTCCTGTGGCCACCACCCCCAGCACAGAAGGAGGGGGGGCAGGGGAGCATGCCTGGGCAATCCAGGACACATACAAGCCCACCTTGGCCTTTTCAGACCTACCACAACACTCTTCTATAAACACTTTTACTACATCCATGTGCGAAGCATTCTGCAACAGCTACTGTGCTGTGTCCCTTTATTCTCCTTTAATCTGAGAGCAGCCCTGCAGAAAATGACTTGGGAGTACCATTGGATGAGAAGCTGGACATGAGCCTACAATCCATACTTGCAGCCTATAAGGCAAATTACATTCTGGGCTGTATCCAAAGAAGTGTGGCCAGCAGACTGAGAGAGGCAATTCTGCCACTCTGCTCTGGTGAGACCACCTGGAGTACTGTGTCCAGCTCTGAGACCCCCAACACAAGAAGGGCATGGAGATGAGGGAGAGGGTCAGAGAAGGGCCATGAGGATGGTCAGAGGGTTGGGGCCACCTCTGCTACAAAGACAGTCTGTGAGAGTTGGGACTGTCCAGCCTGCAGAAAAGAAGGCTCCAGTCAGACCGTGTAGACTAATTTTGCTATCTGAAGGGGACCTACATGAAGGCTGGGGAAGAACTGTTTAGGTCTTGTAGCAAAAGGATGAGGGACAATGGTTTTAAACTAGTGCAGAGTAGACTTATGCACTCCCAGCCTACCAGATGGTGGGGTGAGGTGCAGAAAAGGCCTTGACTTGCATCTCAGCAGTAACTGAAACATGGGTGTGTTGTAAATACTGTCTCCAGCACAGATCCAAAAGGTAGCCCCCTACTTGCTACTGTGCAGGAAATTAACTGTACCCAGCATGTCACATTTCAAAAGCAGTTGTATATTCTAGATCATTTGAAGCAGAACTCCCCAGAGCTCTAGGGTCTATGAGCTGTGACTTAGAAAGCTACATCTCAATGTTGTATGTTGGGACTTCTGTGAGTCTATTAAAATCATGGAATGGTTTGGATTTAAAAGTACCTTAATCATCTAGTTACAACCCTGCCCTGGGACACCTTGCATTAGATCAGGTTGTCCAAAGCTTTATCAAAACTAACCTTGAACTCTTCCTGGGAGGAGGCATCCACAACTTCTCTACACAACCTGTTGGAATGTCTTGGCACCCTCGCAGTGAAGAATTTCTTCCTAATACTGAATAAAAATCTACTCTCAGTTAAAAAACATTACTCTCTATCCTATCACCAAAATCCCTGATGAAGAATCCTTTCCTTTCTGTCCTGCAGGTCCCCTTTAAGTACTGGAAGGCTGTCATAATGTCTTCCTAGAGCCTTCTCATCTCTAGGCTGAGTTAACCCCAGATCTTTCAGCCTGTCCTCATAGGGGAGTTGCTCCAGCAGCCTTTTTGTGGTCCATGACTTATGCTGGAGGCCTCAGGGCTGAACACAGTATTCCAAGTGGGGTGTCATGAAAGCAGAGGTGGGGAATAATCTCTCTTTACCTGCTGGTCACAATTCTTTTGACGCTGCCTAGGTTCAGTGGCTGTTGTGGTAAGAAGGCCAAAATAGGCTTATACATGTCCTGGCCTGCCTAGACATGTTTATCTGTTCTCCCTCATTCTGTCTTGAGGAGAAGCAACTGCAGGAAATAAGACAAAAGAATCTGGAGCCACTGAGTCTGGGGACTGTGGCCTGCCCAGACTTCTTTTGCATCCTGCAGTAAACAAGGTACACATGGTTGCCTTGTGCAAGGCTGTGTTCTGCCCAAATCTGGGTAAAGCAAGCCTATGGCTTCACCTAATATGGTCAAGCTTGGCGAAGTGCCATTCTGATTGGCTATTGTGTCCAAAGGCCCGTTAGTCTCAGGCTGGATGGATAAACGGGATGAGCAGGGACTACGTGTGCTCTGCCATTATATGTGTGATCTGCCATTGTATCTGCTTTCTGCCGTTGCATCCGTGCTTGCTTGTTGCCTTATATCCTGAGCTGTGTCGAACTCCAGCGACCAGGATCAGGCTCTAAATGCCTCCATGTGATAGGCCTGCACAGCCAGCCTGACACAGTGCTGAGACTGCGCATCACAAGACATCCTGCCTGCACCTGAAAGCCTCCTGCCGAGACAGGGAGTCCTGGAGATCATCCAGAGAGTCAGGACCAGGTCAGAGATTGTCTGCCTCCTTTCTCCAGCACCCAGAGCCTGGGAAGCTTCAAAGCCTCTGATGGCTTTGAGACCACTGATAGCAACCCTGCCATATGCTTTGGGTACTGTCTGATATTTTGTGAGTAAATACTTCAAGCCTCTTGTAATCACTAATTGCCTTCTGCCATAAGCAGAAAGGAGCTTTCCTGCATCCATCCAGTGGCTAAGCAGGATAACTAACTGCGAGTGGTGTAAGTGACCGCACAAACCTTCTTTTTCAGTAAAAATGTTTGCTTATGCTGGTTACTTCTTAAAGTGTTCCAGTTTTGCCTGTTCCTGTATGTATAGATTTCCAAACAGTGTGTTTTGAACCTTGTAAATAAGTTTTCTGGTGAGATTTAATGTTAATAAACAATTTTCATAGTTATTAACAGTCTCTGTCTGGATATAAAAATTAATATTTATTATTAATTTTGAAACATTTTTTAACAGTGGTCATACTCAGTTTTTCATCAAAATCCCCAAGTCCTCTTCCACAGACCTGCTCTCAATTCATTCATTGTCCAGCCTGTAGTTAAGATTGTCTTGACACATATGCAGGACCTTGTGCTTGGTCTTGTTGAACTTCATGAGGTTCTCACAGGCCCACCTCTCTAGCCTGTCAAGGTCCCTCTTAGGGCATCCCTCCCCCGCCAGCATGTTGACAATACTACAGAGCTTGCTGTTGGAAAACTTGCAAGGCTGCACTCAATCTTAATGCCCATGTCACTGGCAAAGATTCTCCCAAAACTCCTATGATGTCAAGCCACTTTGGGGATTCTGCTGTGCAATAGCCCTGAGCTGACATAAGCTTGCCTGGCTATCCAGCAGCTACTTGTTACAGAGAGCTCCTTACTCTTTTTCCTGGTCTGGTTGTCTTTACAGGAGTATTTTGTGTTGTGAGCATTTCAATTTTCAAGGGTGTTTGGTGATGAGAAGCCGTTTAGCATTCAACTCTGCTGCAGAACAGACACAGAGATACATAAACGCACATATGCAAAGACTTTCATCTCTTCGGTTTTTGTTATGCCCTTGCTTCACTGTGACATCTTTTCTCTTTCCTCCCCAAACTTTAGGCTGAAAGCACTTCTGCTTTTCCATTAAAGAGGGGTGGGGCAAATCACCTAGTCAAACCTGTAAAATCAAACCCAAATCCTAAGTAACGGACAAAAGATTGTGATTTTTTTAAATAATATATATAAAACTATAGCTTCAAACACTGGCTGGTTAATGCATAAAGGTGTACAGGGCTTAAGCCAAGTTCAGCATTATTGACAAGAATGCCAAAGACAGTCTGATTTCAAAGCTGACATCTTGATTTAAAGTCAACTTAAGCATGCTTAAAGCCCCTCTTGATAGTGCTGCCAGGAGGAAGGCAAATCCTGGAGCTATTCTAAATGTCAGCCTTGTATACTTGGGTTGCTTCAGCTGACAAAAACTTGATGGTCACTTGGAAAATTGACATGATAGAAAACACAGGAAAGGATACAACCACAGCTCAACTAAACCCACTGAATCTTTCCTGACATGATTTGCTATCTTCCTTTGTGCTAATACAGAAAAGAAAGAGGGGGAGAAAAACCCCTAAACAACAAAAGAAAAAAAAGTTCTGGCCCTCATATTCACTAAACTACAGGCTCATCTGTAACACTGGAAATAATCCAAGGTGGCATGGCAGCAGGGCTTTTCTGTTCTCAAAAAAATCAAATTATCCATGAAAAACTTCCGACTGTTTCACTGTCTATCCCCCTGCCTGCATTGTTCTGTTCCCCCCCTTCCAAATTGCTAAGTTTTGATCATTTCTCAACTGTCATTGTCCAGAGGTCATTTCAGTGTTGTTTTTCCCTCTCTTTCCTATGTTCCCTTCAATTTCAGAAGTTCCTCTGGTACAATTTGTACTTCTCAATTGCTTTCAGTCAGAATTAAACACGCAGCTTTGTACCTCTAATTTGTCTAGTACAAACACCTCACGCACTTGTCAGATGGGATTCACTCCTTTGTTAGCTCCATTTATAAAACCAGTCTTGACTCATGCTGGAAGGTTTTACTGGTCTTTTACCCCGTGGCAGGAAATGACATGAAGCACTTTATCTTGAACCACAGGGTACTGCGTATATGCACATGCTGCAAAGCCAGAGTGGTTTCAGATCTTTGCCCAAAGAAAATTGAAAACTCAAGGTATGGCAGAGGGTGTTTCTGAGGTTGCTTCTCCCAGTGCTTGCACCTCCTTTCTATAGTGACCCGGTCCTTGCACAGGGCTTTGTGCTTAGATTGCATTGCTCCCTAAAGTTTCTCAGACATTAAGTGAGGCAAATTCAGGGCAAATTTGCAAACTGAAACTACATTTAACTGGCACATATAATTTTCAATTGAAACCTAAAACTTGCTATTCTGTTCTCGCAGGAAAATGCCAGGAAACTGAAAAGTTAAAACTGTTTTAGCTCTATAGTTTTGTGGATGGAA
The DNA here is from genome assembly GCA_013399055.1 of Ramphastos sulfuratus. NCBI lineage: Eukaryota > Metazoa > Chordata > Aves > Piciformes > Ramphastidae > Ramphastos > Ramphastos sulfuratus. The sequence goes on along the minus strand of WBNM01010416.1, from coordinate 33,463 downwards.
CTATTTTTGTTGTATTGTTATATACTGCATTGGTCACCATCCGAGTCTTTTCAGCTTTTTTTTTTTCCCCTCCAATAGCTAAAATCTATCAGACATATGCACTTAATAGAGCTCTTATGACTCTCTCTTTCGCTTTCCTTGTACCTGGACAATAATTCTAGAAACAATATTTTAAAGACTCATTCTTGGATGATCCAAAAAAAGGAGTTCTTTCTTCTGAAGGTTACCTCCAGTCATGTTCTTTTCTTTGCCGATGACAGTTCCCTTACTGCAGTTTTATGTAAATCTAGGGTTAATATTTTACTGTGGTGTAAATCCATTGCATCACATCCTGTAATGTTTGTGTATTCCTGTGCCACACAGGAGTCATAAGCTGATCAGAGCAATGGGACTACAAAATGACCCCTTACCTACCAGTTTTTATTGCTCTTATGCTATTTTTCAGGGTAAGATTCTTCTTACCTAACTCTTAGTTATTCATATCAGTGATTTAGTCTAACTCAGTATCTGGGCTTTTTCTACAGTCAGTGTGCAGAGGCTGGCACCCCCAGAGCGCTACTAAGCCCCTTCTTTAAGCTTCTTTTGGAGGATTTGAATTGCTGTCTGCAGATCACTATCTGATCAGAGAGTGTAGTTCCATGATCAACTTGGAGAAGATATCTAGATCTTCCAAGACTGAAGTTAGGTACTTGAATACACAACATTTAAACATTAAGTTAGTTAAATAATGAAGCTGCATTATGGAATGATTTGGTCTACGGCTGCACTAATTCTTCATCTCTTACACAAAGATCTGTTATTACTCACTGTAGAAAGAAGAGGAACCAAGATAAATGGATCTGTGGTCTGGTTATTCGGTTGTAGATCTGTCATGTAAATATCTGGAGTCTTTAGGGAAATAGAATATAACTCTAGCTATGGAAAAGGGAGCTTGAAGTGACTTCATGTGCTCAGACATTGCCAAGGAAATCTACCACTTACATAAAGAACAACAGCTATGTTCCGAATGGTTTCCACTGATTGTTAATTTTTTTAAAATAAAATTTCTACATGTATCTGCTGTCTGCATGTCTGTGTATGAACAATGGGACAGAAATATATCCTCTTGTGACCAGTCACATTTCTTCACTGAGAGAGTCATTCCCCACTGGAATGGGCTGCCCAGGGAGGTGGTGGAGTCACCGTCTCTGGAGGTGTTCAAGGCAGGTTTGGACGTGGCACTTGGTGCCATGGTCTAGTCTTGAGGTCTGTGGTAGTGGGTTGGACTTGATGATCTTTGAGGTCTCTTCCAACCTTGCTATACTGTGATACTGTGATTTGCCTTTCTAAGGCAGAGAAATGCTTGGTGAGATGTCAATTTTAGAATGAAATTAAATATTTACGTAGATATTTGGTGCGCTTTGGCTTGGGGGGAAAAAAAAAAGTAGAGCCATCTCTTTGTTCTCAAAAGCTCTTGGATTAAGCTTGGCTAGAATAGAACAAATATGTTTTTGAGCTGACTTACACTCTCACGGTGTAAAATATTCTTGTTTTTATGCAGTCTGCAACTAGTATGATTATAACTAGTGATTGCTCAGAGATGTATTGCATCCTGTAAGAACTGAGTGGAAAAGGATTTGTTCACCTTACCAAGAGGAATGTTTCTTTGCAGCCTCAGATACAATGATTGCAAAGAACCTGAACCTTGTGAGCTGAGTCCTAGGCAAAAAAAAAAAAAAAGAAAAATATTGAAAAATAGATCTTGTCTGTTGTAGCAGGTTTCTGACTTGGCCATGAATGATTGGGATGTAATTGAAAACTGTGGCAATATGCCTGGCTGTCTAACACAGAGTGAGTTAGGCTGTTCCTGGCAGTTTAAAAAAAAAAACCAAAAACCCTGTTTATGCAACTAAGCTATTGCCACAGAGGACTAGTTGTCCATGCTATTTGTCACTTAGTCTAAATATTGTACCAGCAAGCTCAAAAACCTGTGGCACAAGGATGGGATTCAAGTTGCATCTAAACTGGACTGTCTCTCAACCTCATCACTTGCACAAACGCATGTCTGGGAATTAGCTTCTGAGGAAGTCTTCCCTATCCATAGCCTCCTACCTATGTGAACTGATAGGAAATTGGGTATAAGGCATATAATCTCAAAAATGGCTAAAAAGCTGATGTAAATCGGTGCTAAAGGATGCTTGTGTGTATGTGTTAATACAAATTCACAACTGCAAAAGATGAAGTAAGTTTTGGTAACCTTCCAAAGAGCTTATTTTGAAGAGGTAGGTTTAAATCAAAGGGTTGCATTTATAGACTGAAAATTACTAGCAATCTTCTGTTAAAACCAAGAGAATAGTGGAACCTTTTGTGGCAGTGACATACAAGCTTCTAGGGAAAGACTTGCTTATACTAAATGTAACCCACTCGGTATCTACCGACTGCATCTTTTGCATTTGTGTAGCCTGCTGCTTTCATTATGTTGTACCCTCCTATGCTTTGAGTGCAAAAGCAGCAGATATGACCGTTTAATTACCAAGATCCATATTTGTGACTGTGAGCATTAACTGCAGTATTTTCTCTGCCTCTGTGATTTTAACATGTCAATTATTTTAAAATGAAGATTAAAATCTAGTCATTTGGTCAGCCTAATCCTTGACACATCACGGACTTCAGTAGCATTATGATATAGACTAATTAATTACATCCAGTCTTACTGGTTCCTCATCAGATACTATTGTTTGGCCTCTTCCTTCTCCTTTCACAGAGCACCAGATGGAGATCCATCATTTAGTATTGTCAAGCAACTTTCATAAAGTTGTGGGATCAAAGCCCATTATGTTATGAGCCATTTTCTGTGAAGGTGTGAGCATCTTTTTGAGAGACAACCTTCTCAGGTACAATGGCCAGTGTCCTTTAGCTGTCTTCTGTGCTCTTTCTTACAATCTAGGAAAACTATGGGGTGTGGGAAAAATGATAGGACCGTGAAAAGACACCTCCTTTTCTACTACATAGAAGCCAGGGAAGCCTGGTCAGTTCAACATCATCAACAGAAGATGATTACTTTGAAAGTCTTTCATCTCTCAATCAAGAAACTTCTCTCATTGTTTCCTGTCTTCCATTTCTTCAGTGCCGCCACTGAAATCCTCCATGACAGGGTTGTCTGTTCAGATAACAATCATCTTGTAAAATCTCCTTTTTCAAAATGAAAAGGGATTAAATATAGACCTTTCAGTAAGGATACTCTTACTGACAGTTCCTCATACTGCAACTGGTTTGCCACAGAAGTTGTTACCCTCAGTCTTGGAAACTTGGTGGTGTCTTTATGGTTGGACTGATCTGTGGTGCTCAGTCAGGTTGTGTAGCACCCACTTGGTCTATTCCCACCTTGGTTCACTGCCTTCTTGAGGATGCCATTTGAAATTCATGGCTGATCTTGTCTCCTACATGTTGCAGAGGGAATCTGTAGCTGTTCACCGTGTGGCATAGGATTACAAGCATTTGAGGCCACAGTGCAGTGTAGGTAGTTGTAAAGTTACAGTGATCAAGTTTGAAGACTAGTAGCTTGGACTGCTAGGGTTTTTTTTGTCAGTCAGAGTATGGACAGTGCAAACAGAGGCAGATTATTAATCACTACAACACTTAGTTCTCACAGTGCCGAGCTACTCCGAAAGATGACAAATACATCTCTACCTCAGACTTTTTTAAAGAGATGCAACATCCCCAAAGTGCTTACAAACTTGTGGAAGTGTACAAAAGAATAAATGAGATGGATTGTGAACTTACATGAAGTAGAACTAAAAAAATTAAACCCCCACTTCTTTTCATATCTTCCTACTTCTCATGCCAAAACCAAACTACTTTTATATATATAACTGTGATTTATGTTTCAAAGGCAAGCTACGATGCTAGATCCTATGGTTAGTTATTTCCAGACTCCTTAATCATTTAATGGAAATGTACAATTACTATAACTTACAGTGCACTCTAATAACCTTAAAAATTAAGAAGAGTTAAAGTAATAATGCATCAGTTACACTACTTATTCTATAACAGCAACTTTTAAAGTGGACGAGTATCAATTTTGCTGATGCATAATCGGTCACACCATTAAAATAACAATGTTAATGGGTGGCTTTTATAACATGGGTATCTCATTATGCCACTCAGAAGTTGATGATAATTGTCTCAAAAGTGTAACTTAAGACTTCCTTTCTAGCAGAAAAAGATTTCCAAGGGCCTGAAAAGAGTTGTTATTTTAGATCCTTCTGGAGGGGCCTGTATGTCTTATCTCCTGCAGAAGTTACCTTCATGATGCTAGACCTGGCCTTTGTGAGTGTCCATGTACATAAATTCAGGCTGTGGCTCTGAGTCAGTTTCTGTCTTTTGCCTAAGTGTACTTTGTCTTTTATGATTGGCTTGCTGTTTCTGCTAAAGCAGAAATTGACAATGTTCACTCAAGATGTTTTCACAAGTTTTCTGTTAACTAGAACCCTAGCCTTTTAAAATCAGAATTGCTTTTATTTTCTTAGTCTCTTAAACCCAGGCAAGGAAATTCATGCTTAGCTATGGATTTCCTCTGACATTGTACAAAAGTGCTACTTTTTCTAGTACATCTCCACATATGACATCAGCAAAGTACATTCTGCTTAAAGGCTTCTTTGTTGAGTTTATAGCTTCTACACTTAAAGCCTTATGTGCTGGTTTGAGGCTAATTGGAATATTTTAATGAGAGAAATTAAGATCATGAATAGTTTTTTGCAAGTCCCTCCTCCTGAATGAAAATTTAATCATCTCAGTACTTATACATTGAAGAGCAGGACTTGTATCCTAAAGTTCTGGAGGATTTAGAAAAAAGCACTAACAAACCCAGAAGTCAAGTAAGAAATCTCAGAACTTTTTGGCAATCATTTGATTTATTTTAAGTCTGGTCCATGAGTTTTGAGTGGATGGTGTTAGCAATACCTCTCACACAACTATTTTGATTTGAAAAGTTGATCTGACATGTAGCTCAAGAATTACGTGTAATATCCTATGTTAAATGAATTAGTATCACAGGGCTTTCAGAGACTTCAGAAAGCATAGACAAAAACTACTTAATGTTACCATGACTTGATGAATTACCCTACATCAGATGAACTGAACCTACCAAGGTCCTCCTCCTGGCCTGATGTAGTCACAAGATATGTGGTGGATTAAAAGGTGATGTAGTTTGATTCACATTTGATTACAGTGTACACAAGGTCACATGCATAGTCAGGTACCAGCTGAAGTGACAAGTGGTAAGCAATGAAGCCATCACAATACATTGTATTTGCAGCTGGGAAGAAGGAAAGGCACTGAGACAGGCAGTTACCAAGGTATAGCTGATGCATTAAGTAGCTGTTAAGCAGTGACATGATTACGTGTGATCAACATCCTAATTTCAAACAATAGAGTATCACCATTTATCCTTGGTCTGAAACCCTGATCAACAAGGCCAGCACATTATGTATTTATTATTATGTTAATTTTCCTTTTATATATTATTTATTTTTATATATTATTTATTTTTATATTTCTTATTATGCTATTTGTTAATACATTATTATTTTAATTAAATTATATATTTTTATTATTATTTTATGTAGTATATTAATGAAGATTCTACATGAAAACAAACTTACACTTATTAAAAAAAAATGTGATGCAGGAAATAAACTTCTAAAGTAGTTTTATATTCAGTCATGTCTTATTTCTTTTGATATTACTACTGCTCTGAATTTTCTACTGAGACCCCGGGGGGAACAGAATATTACTTTCAAATGCTACCTTTTAAAAGTTGCTTCAGAAATATGAAACAAATCCACATCAGTCTTTGGAAATGTTCAGTAGGAACTCAGGTATCTGCTTCTTTCTGTAAAAACCTGATATAAAGTTTGGTGTTTCCCTTAATTGCCAGATCCTTGAACTTACTCTCAGAGTGGAGAATGCCTGGTTCAGGAACCAGGACTTAAACCCAGGCAGTTTGCTTTGAAATGCAACAGCAAGCACAAAGTCACTCAAAGCATCAGCAAAGTGAAGTAGTAAATATGATGACTCTGGCTTTCTCGTACAGCATTTTTGGAGCTAATTTGAAGCTGTGCATTCCCAATGCAACCAAGGGCCACAAGATCTTAGCCAGCGTATTTTAAATGAGGCCCTTCCAATTGGGATAGTCTCTGTGTTGCACTGAACTGCAAAAAGCCTTACTGTGTATTTGCATCATTAAGTTGGAGAGAGCTCAGCCAGCCACCTTAATAAATAGAATAATAATTATTAAAAATTCTAAAATTCTTGCTAGTGACTTTATCATTCCTTATTACTCTGGTTTGCTTAATATGAGTTAGATCATTGTGTGTCTGAAGAATGGAATGGTGTCAGCTTTGAATGGGCTTTAGTGATCTTCCTGATCATTCTTCTGGTTCATTTTGCTCCAGCTTTGCATACATTTGAATGTAAAGGCAAATTTGACCTCCCCCCTCCCATTTCTTTGTTTGGCCCTGCATGTGATGTTTCACCTGTGTGTTAAATCTGGCCCAAGAGCTTGTGGGAGATGCGAGGGTATAGTCACAACCATCTTTTTCTATTCCACAAGAATAATAGGTAAGCAATGGTAATCGGAAAATTAACATCTCTCACAAATGAGAAAATGTCTTTAAAAGTTATTTTCTCATAAAAACTTCTTAGCAGCAACTATGAAAGCAGAATGGCTGAAGTTTCTGCACAGAAGCATACCTTTTACACATGTGTTCTAGGTACGTGATATGGAGAAGATGCCATATGATACAGAGATGAATGGACATTTCCTGTGCAGTAGTTCTGTGGTGGCTGTTGTGAAACTTCAGAAAAGGGTTAATAAAGACAGCTTTTGGAAGTCGTGGGAGAACTGGGGCTCTGCTGCATAAAGCACTGTGAAAGCATAATGAATGCAATCTGTATCCCCTTGCTGCTTCCAGTGACTGCATACTTGCACTTGCAGTAGTGCACAGTGAAAAGATTGTTTTATGTGACAACATGAGAGGAGATGTGGGGCTGAATAGTACCTTGACACTGTATGAATAGCTGAAGTTCTTTCCACAGCAATTTTGATTATGGTCCTCTTGTTGTAAAGTGTTCTTTCAGGAGGCAGATGGAAAGAAGGGTTGAGCGTAATTTTTCTGGAATTACTGAAATACTCCAAGAAGTGTCAGAATCTGCCAGAGGTATGTTCCTATAGTTTGAAGCCTAAAGTATATTTTGACTGCCATTGGACATGGCATGAAAGTAACATGAAGGCTCAAAACCTGGTGGGAAATGACTGAATGACTCTTTAGGATGGAGAGATCCCAGCTGGGCACAGTCTTGCTCATCCTGCCTGCAGCAACCACTCCCTGGAGTGAAGTAGTCTCAGAACTACACTTTAGTTTTGTCTGAAAGGAAAGTAGTTGATTCACTTCAAAAGAAAGTCTTGGAGTAAATTAACACAATGCAGCAAGATAATCAGGCAGAGACCTGGGAAAGAACACTGAAGCTATTTTGCTTGAGAGAGTAGGTGCTGTTTATCCACTTTGATCTCCACCCCTCTCTTTCCAGGAGTAAGAACTAAGATGAAATATAAAATACAAGGAGTTATATCAACTAACTATTTCCTGAAAAATATCTGGAGTTACATTAGGCTACATGAAAAAGTAACTTAGAGAAGATTATTGTGGTTTGCGACTCTTCTAATTGTTTGGAAATAAGATCGTGTGATAGGTATTTTAAATTACATTTAGCTTTTTATTTGACCTAACAGTGCAGCAGAACCTGCCCAGTAGATTGCCCTGTACTTGCACACTTATATTTTGGCTTTACATTCCAATAGATGTAAAATAGTGACTGTGGACTGTCACTTCAACCTGATTTCCATAAATTTCAAAGGAGGCTTTATGAATGATTGGTTCCAGTGACCTGATGCATTAGGAAGAGTAAGATGTCAAATTTAGCATATTACTGCTACTTTAGTATGTCAGTTTTACTATCACTCTAGCTGTGTTTGCCTGATGTATTAAAAAATGCACTTACATTTTTATTTCTAAGGACAAGAAAATATATCCCAGAAAGAAGCTGGTGGAGCTAATTTATTTTCAGATCCATCCTCCATTAACAAGAGTAATCCAAAATAACTGCTTTTTTTCTGTTGAGAAAAACTACATTCTTTGTGCTACAGGTACCATATAATACACACTGCTCATTACTGAAGTTCTTAGTATTAGGACCTGAGGTGCCATTCCACCGTTATTGATGAAAACTGGTAGTCTGGTGCCTTGGGTAACAATAGCAGTGAGAAAACTCAGTGTACCACCCTGTGCTTTCTGACAGAAGATAATGCAGGTGACATGGAATAAAATCAATAGCAGTTCTAGGGAGGGAAGCACTCTTACACACCCCCTCTACATAATCAACTTTACCCTAAGGGTTGGTAATTCTTTGCAGCATTGCTTGCAAAGAAGCAGAAGAACAGGAAAAAGGAGTCTGAAGAATATAACTAAAAAGACCAAGGGGAAGAGGAGAAAAAAAGAGAAAGACAAGAGAAAATAGAGTAAAAGAAGTAGAGAAACAGATGAAAGAGTTAGTTGGGAGGTGTCTTCTCTTTTGAGCCAGACAGATCTGTGGTATCTGAAAGGAAGTTTTTGAGGCTTTAGTTCTGTCCTTGGCAGCGAGAGACTGCTCCACTTTATTGATGTAAGAGAAGCTGGAATAATGTTTATTTAATTGCACAGCCTCAGTAGGTAAGGAATAGGTAAGTTATGCAGGATGGAATCCCAAGTTTCTATTAATACAGTGCTGGCATGTTTCTATATCAGTCACAAAGCACAAGCCTCTGCTTTTATGTTGCTTGTAACTATATGAAACTGTTGTCTTAGGAACAGAAATTTCGTGAGCTTAGATTCTTCCCTGAGGTAATACCTTTCCTTTAGGAACTGTTTTGAAAGTAATGTTAAGAAAGACAATTAGAATCATGGTGTGAGGCTTGGAAGGAACCTCTGGAGATAATCGTGGCCTCTGCAACCTCTGCTGTTTCGACAGGACTGGATGAAAGTATGACTTTCTTACCAGCTGAAAAGATATATGTATCATAAATGAGACCTAGTGCAGGGAGAGAAGAGGGTGTGATAAGGTGTTTGCTCATTCGCTGAATACTCAGCATACCTCCTTTTACCAAGTTTTTCAGTCAAAATCCCCATGCCTTACTCTTGTTCACTGCCATTCCCATCCGTAACAGAGGTGCTGTTGGTCTGTCTATGCTGTTTCCTTCCATCCAAGGGATGATATAGAGACGTGCTAGGTACATAAGTCTGAGTAACTTTGTTCTCAGATTTTGAGGGGAAAAAAGGAGCCATAAAATGTACATATTAACAGGACTGGTGACAAAGTGATGAAAGGCTCAGCAGACAGCTAAGCATGGTCACAGTATTTTGAGAACTGCATTTTTTCCCCCCTCCAATAATTAGTGTCCTATATTTTAGATTAATAGGTTCTCCTGTCCCATAACTTTTTCCAAATCAAATTGGCTTCCAAAAGAAAATCTAAGCCTTTTCAAAAACCTTTTCTGAATGTTGGCTCAGAGGTCAGTCGCTGAATTTCAGCTTTTGGGTTAGGCAATTTGCCAGTGCAAGCTGAAACAACATATTCTCTCTAAACTGCATTTGAGTTGAAAATAGAAAATGCTAACACACTAAGGCAACTCACTAGTGCTTTTATTCTGGGAAAACGTTTGATGGATAAATCATAGAATCATAGAATGGTAAGGTTGGAAGGGACCTCAAAGATCATCTAGTTCCAACCCCCTGTCATAGGCAGCGACACCTCCCACTAGAACAGGTCACTTGAGGCCTCGTCCAGCCTGGCCTTGAACACCTTCAGGGTGGCTGTGGATGACAGAAGCACAGAATGTGACCTTTGATCACATTCTGTGCTTCTGTCATCCACAACCTCCCTGGGCAACCTGTGCCAGTGTCTCACCACCCTCTCTGCAAACAATATACCTTGATAAGTCTCTCATAGTTCCAGAGAGGTTTTTATCACTATTTGCATTGAATCAGAGTGTATAAATGCTCTGGCTTCATCAAAATCAAATCAGGATTTTATAAGTTGATCTTAATTTCTGGAAAATTAGACAAATAATGATATAGCTTCTCAAAGGCATGAGGTTATATAAATGAAGTTGCTATTACTTCCTTTTGAAATCTAAAAGGAAACTTGGATTCTAAATGGAATTTGCCATTGTAGCGCTCTCCAAACAAGAGTTGTTTAGGGTAGTCACAAATGCTTTGACTGTGTAATTTTTAAATTTATCTCTGTATTGGTTTGAGTTTAAGCTTCCCAGGGGACTCAAAATATATCTAACAGAAACCAATACAATAATATTGGGGAGGGACTATTTACAAGGTCTTGCAATGACAGGACAAGGGCCAATGGGTTTAAACTGGCAGAGGGGAGACTTAGACTAGATGTTAGCAGGAAATTCTTTACAGTGAGGCTAGTGAGGCACTGGAGCAGGTTGCCCAGGGAGGTTGTGGCTGCTCCCTCCCTGGAGGTGTTCAAGGCCAGGTTGGATGAGGCCTTGAGTAACCTATACTAGTGGGAGGTGTCCCTGCCTATGGCAGGGGGTTAGAACTAAATGATCCTTGAGGTCCCTTCTAACCTTACCATTCTATGATTCTATAATAGTAGGATGCCTTCCCCTATCTCACCCTTTTGGAAAGAAAGGAATTAGATGTGAAGAGAGAAGGAGTAAAAACACCCAAAGAACAGTCTGGCTACGATTTGGAAGTTAAAAGAAAAACTTTAACAATAAATAAAAGGTATTTAAGGTAGGGGAGTTATAAATAGGTATAGGGAAGGGAAAACAAGATACAAAATATATATACAACCAGATTGATGGCCGTGGATGGAAGGGATGTCCACCATGTGGTAGAGACTGGCCACGTGATGAGACAGGAGAGCAGGAACGAAGAGTGGTATCAAGCAGGTAGGCAGGCCAAGAGGGAGAGAGAGAGAGAGAAGCTCATACATTCCTCCATAGATATTTACTGAGTAGCTACTGGCTTTATAATGTACAACTTAATACAAAAAGGTATTGGAGAGAATTAACTTGAATTCAAAGATATAGTAAAAAAAGAGAGAAAAGAAGAATCACAGAATGATGGGGATTGGAAGGGGCCTTTGGAGATCATTGAGACCAACCTTCTTGCTAACGCAGATGTGCCTAGGTTCCTGCATAGGAACATGTCCAGGCAGGTTTTGAGAGTCTCCAGAGAAGGAGACTCCACAACTTCTCTGGGCAGCCTGTTCCAGTGTTCTGTCATCCTCAAAGTAAAGAAGTTTTTCCTTAAGTTCAAGTGAAACCTCCTGTGGCCTAGTTTGTACCTGTTGTCCCTTGTCCTATTACTGGGCAATAAGGACATAATCTGGGAATGTCAACTCTGCTCTTTTGTAGAGTGAAGACTGGAGCCCAGTAAATTAAGAAAAAACAATTTAAGAAAAGCCTTCTTTTTCTTAAATGCTCTGAAAGGAATTATATGAATGTATGTGGCATTTGTCAGCTGTGCTACTACCTCAGTTCAGTGAAACTGGAGTAGCAAAAGTAGAGGTCGTTTTAGAGACATTCACTCTGTCAGAGAGAGTCTTGGGACTTCAACAATGTTTTTTATTGTCTGCGTTTCTTTTGTTGCTGTTTTTAGTGATGAAATGGGAGAAAAAAAGAGACCAACTTTTTTTTCTTGTCATTTTCCGTTTAGTTACGCATTTTGGAAGCACTTTGCACGTTGGTTTCTTTTACCAAAGTCTTTATACAACATGTAGCATGATAGGACCATCATGTATGTATACCTGTAAGTTCTTTCATGAGTATAGATTTCATACCAAGTTCAATAACAGAAATTTGCCCTTGTTATTAACAAATGCCACCTATGATTGACTTCTGTTTGCTAAAACCTTTCAAAGTTTGTTGTAATAAGCCCCAGTGAAAACAAACTGAATTATTATTGTCTGGATTCCATTTGGAGCAATTTCTGGCATGTAGGAAATAAATTATAGTGTATCCAAAAACCCAGCTGTTTCCTTTTGGGTAGAATATATCATGATTTAATGAAGACAGCCATCTGCTTCTGAGTAAAATCTTAATTAAGCATTATATGAATCAGAACAAAATTAGCTATAAAGCAATTAGTATTTTTACAAGTGTTGCCAGTGATGTATAGCAGCTAGTATGTGGAAAGTTTCTTTAAGTATGACTGGCTTTCATCATATTTTAACATAATAGGAGGACTATAAAGCTTCTGTTGCCTGTAGCTGATACCACAACATCATCTCCCTGGCAGAATTTAGATTTCATAGTAGGAACTAAAGCATTCAATTGAGAATTGGTATGTCCATCATATTTTAAACTTATTAGTTTGGGGATTATTCTCTTTGCTGTTTAGTATCATGTCTAATGAATTTATGCTGCAATTCAGATTCAAAACCATCTGAAAAAGGCTGTGAAAAATATAACCCTGCAAATGCTACAGGTAACGTGGACAAATTGAACAGGCTGCATCTCTGAGAAAAGCTTGCCTGGATACATCAGCATTTCTGTGCCAAATCCAGATTTGTAAATCTGACACATAATTGAAAAGGTAAATCTCCTTACTTAGCTTTTATGGCATATCAGGCCTGCTTATGCAACTGTGCAAAAGGACCCAGAAAGCTGTTTGAAGGAATGTGGAAACTGAAGTTGAGATTGGCATATTTTATGGGCTGCTATCTCTGAGGAGAGAAACTTTTGTACTTCACACAGCCTGGACACTGATACTTAAACTACAGTAAAACTTATGAAATAATAATAGGTCCTGTATGCTTAATATACTTTGAGGCAAATGTGAAGAATATGGGTCCAGTGTGAATCCAGAGATAGCAGCTGATGACATGTCCAACCCTGGCTGCATTGCTGGGTTGGACCTTGTTTAGATTCTTGTGCCATGGCTTTGCCTTCAGGACCATGAGGCTTGCAGAGAAACCAAGGGAACTTTAGCAATGGAATGGACAGACAACACTTGCATGGTCTGACTCACTGAGAGAAAGGAGATCCTCATGCACTGTTTGATGAAAGTAAACCCACTGTAAACAGCACCACTGTATATAAGCACTATTCTACCCCTTTTGTGACAAACTGCCTCCTTCCACATGTATGACACATTTTTTTCTTTGCAATGCTAGTAGAAGATAATAATACAGCCCAGAAACTACAGCTTCCTTGGCAGGGATGTAAAATTTAACATGTTCAAGAACTCTCTGTCTCTCCTTTAAGCTGAAATAACTGTCTGGGTCAGTCTAAAATTGAGCAGTTAATACATGAGGGAATTTAGGTAGTCTGTTCAGAAATCAGCTACTTGACTTTTTTTCAGACCTTCAAAAGAGAGTGTAGTCAGACTAAAACCATGAGATGCATGCATCTCCTTCAATCTCTTAGTATCTCTTGAAAAGAATTTTTTCTTGGGAATTCAAAGCTGTTGTAAAAGGCTTTTATCCTGCTCTAGTCTGCACAGCCTTTGGCTTGCTGTGGCACAGCTACCTATGTGTGGGTGATCTCACTGTAGGACAGCCTTGCAAACCAGCCCCAGGAGTGGGGCACTCACATTAGCTACCAGCCAAGACTGGGCATGATAAGGAATCAGGACACACACACATCACACATCTATCTTTATTATAAGAAGTACCTCATATTTGACTCAGACCAGAAGGAATTTTGAAATTACATTATTTTGTTGTTCATTGCTTATCTCCAGGAACTACTCTTAGTTTGCTCTCCCTTAGCAAAAAATCAGCCTCTTCAGCTTGGATCATGAATAAAATGTTCCTCTGCAGAGCTGGGCTACAATCACTTCAGAAGAATCTTTTTTGAGACAGACATGAAACTGTTCTGCTTCTCTCTTATACTCTTCAAATTAAATGTCATAAAACATTGATGAATTCTTTTATTTCACATATGGCCTATGCAACAGCACCTTTGTAAGGTAAAATCCTCTGAAAGGAGAACTGAATAGATATCTCTCAAGGATGCTATTCTACTGTGTCTAAAATAGAAGCAACTGCAACATATCTAGAAGTTCCTCACTAGCTCTCAGCTCGAATGGCTTGCAGACCTCTGTCCTCTCTGGTCTGCAAGCAGCTCTTCACCAAGAGGATGGGACTGGACCCTTTCCAGTAGTGCCCAGTAACAGGACATGGGGCAATGGGTACAAGCTACAATACTGGAGGTTTCACTTGAACTTAAGGAAAAACTTCTTTTACTTTGAGGGTGACAGAACACTGGAACAAGCTGCCAAGAGAGGTTGTGGAGTCTCCTTCTCTGGAGCCTTTCAAACTCCACCTGGATATATTCCTGTGCAATCTAATCTAGGCGCACCTGCATTAGCAGTGGGGTTAGACTTGATCTCCAGAGGCCCCTTACAACCACTACTATTCTGTGATTCTGTACAGGAATCTTTTACTGCTTTCTCTAGGCCTTCAGCTTTAGTGCAGTTTTGCAGAGCAGTTAGCCACATCACCTTTGCTATATACGTGTTGGAGGGAAACAGTGGAGTTTGGAAGGCCAGAGATGGAGGTCTGTGATGGCCGTGCACATTTGCTCTTTCCTATTAGTGAATTTGCTCTTTTATTACTTCCACTCAATGACCAGTTCTGCTGGTGCAGGTATCCAGAACTTCTGTAAGGACTGCGTTGGCAGCTCTGGAGGAACTGTTTAGTGATAATTGCCCTATATTGATACTTAGAGGCAAGTTGGGTGTGTTTCAGCTATCGCTTTGCAGGAATTCAGTCTGCAACTGACTTCACTTAGAAAAGTGAGTTTCAATTTGGTTACTAGAACAGTGTCTTTCTGTCCACCCATGAAGGACTGAGTCTCTGGGTAACCAACTGTCCCTCTGCTCTCCTGTCAGAAAATAGAGGTGTTCTGACTGTTTTTTTTTCAACACTCAAGGTATTTTTAAATAAAGAGGTTCAGATACATCTGTAACAGAACTGCAGAAATATTGGAGCACCTGATTTGAGCAGCTGAAGCCCTTTTGTCTGCCTCGGTGAGTGGGCCAATGGCCAACGGCCAACAAGCCATCAGGGCATTTTCTCTGACAGGAAGCACCTCTGGAGGGGCAGGGGATGGCCAGGGCTGTGCCTGCCTCCTCCCAGAATCTGAAAACATTGCCAGAGAGGATCTTTCTCCTGCTGCAGGCCTCTCTGCTAGGGCCCAGAGACTCTTTCCTCTGGTCCTGCTTAAATCTGGACAGGAGGCTCATGAGTGCCTTTACCATGGCTGTTTCTGCTCTAAAGATGAGCTGACACTGGCCAGTATTGTATCTGTGACGGCAATCACTGCCTGGTCCCTGTCCCTTCAGGCTTTCCTCCTGCTCTGCCCTCCTTCAGCAAGGCCATTCCTCCACCAGCTCCCATCTCTCTCATTTCTGCCATGCACCTGCCCTTTGTGTGAAAGGTTGCCATGATGTATTGGCAGTCCGCGGGTATCTAATGGCCAAAGTTTGCTACAGGGACATCTTGCTTGACAGACCTCTATGGGGATGGGACAAGGTTTGATTAAGAATGGGCTTGGATGATGTTATAGTTGCATCTTCATCATTGAGTGAGGGCAAATGCCTCATTTCTTTCTCAGGTGTTGGGGAGGACTTTGTGTCTTGGGCTTCTCAGGGTCAGGCTTTGCATTTTGGTCAGAATTATCCCTAAGGTAACAACTGAGTCATCAGACACCGAGCTCCTCTGTGGTGGTACTTTGACACACAAGAATTTGTCAAAATGACACTTTCTTTGTTGCAATCGTTTCTTTATTTACTTTTAACAATAAAATTGGAACAAAAGCAGAGCTTCTCATCAGAAAAGCCCACATGGGCATGATAGGGCAACCAAGCACTCTCCTAAATGGAGCACTAATGAAACTTGATGTGGCTGTTTCTCTGAGCACAAGTCCTTGGTTCATGGAGCAGTTGCCAAGGCTGGTTTCAGGGGGAGTGATGTGAGGAGATGGGATGAGTGGTGATGATTGAGTGGGAGTGGTATCTTGGGCAGGTCTTGGATGTTGGGGAGGACAAACGGTTCAGATGGGGGACAACATTGCTAATAAGGTGCCAGGATGTTCCAGGAGTTTGCAGCAGCAGTCAGAGCTACCTGTTAGAGCCACAATGAGAATTTCAAATGTAAGGTTTTAAAGTTCAGGATTTTTCTTTATGTCCACATACACCACACCACCCCCCATCCCTCTCCCCCCATTGTTTCCCTCATAACATTTTTTTGAGACTATGCTCTGTCTTCAGTGGGACTACTGGCAGGTATTGCTTCAGACAAAATGTAACTCTCACAGTTGAAGCCTTACATGAATGATTTCTACACTTGAACTTGTACAGATTAATATTTCTTCCAATTCTTACCTGAATGTGTTGAGGTTACATAACCTCTGCTATGAACAGAATTTAAAAATAACAGGGTTTAAAACTGAATCTATTAGTTACTTTCAGTATGCTGCTTTTGAAGGCGATATCTTCATATGTGTATGCCTTCTTTTAGTTGCAAAGGATGAAAAGGTTTTTGAGGCATGAAAACAAGTCTAAATTTAATATCCTTTTTTGAAGTTCAAAATATGAGGAAATGCATATTTCTTGGACAATCTTACCTTCCTTCTGCTGGAGTGTGATTGATAATTTCTGCCTGATATCAATAGAAAATCTCGTAATTATAGTGTCAGTTTGCCTGTGAAAGCAGGTCTGGCTCCAGCACTCAGAAAGAAGGTGCCCACTCTTGACATTTTCTCAGAAGTATTGCTGCCTCACTAGCTCACCTATCAAGCATGGTGAATTGCATTTCTTCTCATTGATTACTAGCTTTCCTGTGCAACTGAAAGCACTGCCAGCTACTCCCTGACATGATGTAAAATCAGTTAAACACTTTGGCAGGGACACTGTGTTAAGAAACTCTATTTTTAAAGTGCCATTAAGCAGGTGTTATTAATGTTGATTTTTTTCTTATCTCATCCCTTGACTGACAATATTGATATTTTAATATGTATGTATGCATTGTAGTAGATGTGTCTCCATACCAGTATTCTTCCCTATTGGCATTTTAGTTATTACTTGTCACAAATCTTTAAGCCACAAAAAAGGTTTTTTGGCCAATGGTGGTATAAATTTGAACACCTTTCCTGAACAAGTTTTGGAAATCAGGCTTTGTCCCTGAATACCTGCAGGTTACACATCCTCCTGTCAAAGACAGAACGGTTATTATTCACTCATATAGTGCCAGTAGTGTTCAGGGGCTGTAGCTGTCTCGTGGTGATCCATGTTATTAGATTTCAGTGATCTGACAACAATTTACTAAATGCCACTTGCTGTATCAAGAAGGGTAAGCAAATAAACCTGTCCTGTCCTGACCTGTCAACCTCAGCACCAGCACACATGCTTGCTTCCTGGAACACCTGAGGCATGAAAATAATCAGAGCTATTTCCGATTCATCTCTCTCTTAAGGTATTTATGGAGACAATAATTTATGTGCTCGTTCATCTGTGCATATAAGCTCCACATAGGATCCAGTTCGTGCAGGAAGCCTGTGCAGCCAGGCCAGAAATTACCTTCTAGGGTATTTGGTGGCTGATTGATTCACGCGATCGGTAGAGGTGTTGTTTTTTCCCTCCAAGTGAGGTGCGCCGGAAAGCGAAGCTGGTCGGGCCCCTGCAGCTGGTTGGGGCTGGCACAGGGGGAATCCATGTAGAAAAGGGTCGGGTGCCCTCTCTTGGCCATCTGCGCAACAGCATCTAGGCACGAAGCAGCGTGGCTGCCTCAGGAGGGCAGAGAGGCTTCAACACCTGTGACCAGAGTAAGAGAAATGTTTGTTCAAAGGCAGGACCCAGGAGCTGAAGATCCTAACCCCCAGCTTTGAGTGAAACAGCTGACTTCTTGGTCTGGGTTAGTCTGTCCCAACAATAGAACTAAGAAACTGTACTTGTTTCCTAAGGTACTGATAACAGCTACAAATGAGAGTTCCTTAGCCTGGTCTTATTATGGACTTGTGTCATGTATCACAGCAGTCTTTTGTCATGTAATTTGCATTTTGATGAAAAGCTGCAGCTATCATTGTTTCAACAAGCGTGCATTTGACTGGTAGCCGTGGGGTTGTGCCTGCATGCTGATGCCAGTGCTTCAGTAAGGTTTATTGGAAACCTCTTTAAAATGTCCCTAGGCCGAGGAAGCAGAAGTATTCAAAACAAGTTTGAAGCCCAGCAGAATGAACATGGGGGCAGGAAGTGAGCCGCTAGTTTCGATCAGCCATCTGGAAGAGGGTAATGACAAGCCACAGTGATAAAAGAGAAGCTCACAGCTGAGATATCTGAAGGGTCTTGGGAAGAGTGGCCAAGCATGAACAAGAATTGGTTACACTGCTCTACTTCAATGTGAGAACTCTCGACATAATTTCTGCTGCAAGAGGCTTATCAGATCTTGTTGCACACCAATTCTTGCTCCTACTAATTAAAACCAGCATTCAATACTGCAATGCAAAATACTCATATAATTTACTTGCATTCTTCTGCTTCAGTTGACAAGTCAAAACAGCCCTACAAGAAATGGGAGTGCAATATGCTCTGACAGCCTATGTACAGTGTTTATTGATCAGACAAACATTTCCTGAGATGCATGATAAACAGCCATTCCTAAAAGCCTCAGTATCCAGGACGGACTGTACAAACTGTCCACCTAGGCTGTCTACTTTCTTCTTGTATGGAGCTGCTTCAGCTTACAAAAGCAGAGGAGACAGTGTTATATTTTCATGTGTGGTTTTGTTTGTTTTTTCTTCTTCTAATTTTATTAATCAGCAATGACAGGAACAATGTTTGAACAGTAATTCTGTGTTTCCAAAGGTAGATGCTTTTGAGATGCATAGAGTAGACATACCTCAAAGTTATAGAATCATAGACTGGTTTAGGTTGGAAGGGACCTCAAAGATCATCTAGTTCAAATCCTCCCCCATAGGCAGGAACATCTCAGGCTTGCTCAAGGCCCCTTTCAGCCTAGCTTTGAACATCTCCAGGAAGGGAGCATCCACAACCTCCCTAAGCAAACTGTGCCAATGTCTCACTCACTGTAAATAACTTCTTCCTAACATCTAGTCTAAATCTCCCCTCTTCCAGTTTAAACCCATTACTCCTCCTCCTGTCATTACAAGACCTTGTAAATAGTCCCTCCCCAGCCCTTTTAGGTACTGGAAGGCTACTACAAGGTCTCTTCAAGGCCTTTGCTTCTCCAGGCTGAAGATCCCCAACTCTCATAGCCTGTCCTCAAGGCAGAGGTGCTCCAGCCCTCTGATCATCTTTGTGGGCCTTCGATCATTTTTGTGGCCCTCCTCTAGACTCACTTCAACAGTTTGATGTTCTTCTTGTGTTGGGGGCTACAGAATTGTACACAATATTCCAGGTGGGGTCTCACAAGAGCAGAGTAAGGGGGGAGAATCACCTTCCTTACCTGGCTGGCCACACTTCTCTTGAGGAAGGCCAAGACACAGTTATACCTCATTATTGTACTTATATTGCGTATCTATATATTTCTGTGAAAGGAGTAGGTGTTTTAAGTACAAATAAAAGATGTGGGGGGAGGAGAGGATTTGTTCACTCTCCTGCCCTGCAGCTGGTGCAATCATGTGTGCTGTGGTAAAGTGAATGTAAAATACCATATGCAAGGTTTGGAGTCAGTATAAATTAGTACAACCCTGTTGAAGTTAATGAATGTCCTGGGCAACTTCGGTGAAATGTTAGACCTGATTTATATTCACTGCTGTGAATGGCTGGAAAGAAGAATCAGGTGTGAGGTCTCAGGCCTTGTTTACACGTGCTAAATATCTAAGGGGAAGCAGAGAGGAATAACTTGAAAGTAAAGATCTTCAAATGTTATCTCGAGGTGTACCTGTTTCTCGACATATATACAGGTAACAGGAGTCTGCTAAAAAAAGTAGGTAGTAGCTAGCTGCTCTTGGAGAGGACTATAAATTGGAGGCATGGCATAATTTCTGTTCCAAGCCATTAACTACCTCCATTTTTTGATGCTTCATAAGCAACCTGGACTGGGAATAAATCTTTGTCTATATGGCATGGATTAGCACACAATGCAAATGCAAGGAAAATACCAGGTGAAAAACTGAATACAGTTTCTGAGTAATTAATTGCTCACTACAGGTAAAGCAATGCAACCATTTATTAAAATAGACAAGGTTTGGACTGCAAATCACAGCTAAATTGCTTGCTAATTAAGAAAGAGCTAATACTAATTTATATAATAGTCTTGTCAATAATTGTGGACAAAAGGAAGAAAAATTTTATTAACTGGAAAAAAATGAGATGGATGACTTCTGGATATTGAAATCTGAAAAATAATATTGAGCTTAAGAGGTATCATTATAAATGTACTAGACACTGCCTGTTGTTCCATTACACGCCTGCCAGGACACTTCTCTTAACACTCATCATTATCATCACTTACAATTTTGTTGTGTGTTTGATGATGCACTCAGGGGAATACTTAAATATACTGTGGAGGAGTAAATAGGGTGGAAATAAAACTTTAATGATATCGTTTGTTTACCTACTGATAGAAATTCCTGACTTCATAATGCGGTATATAGATACAATTTTTAAAGGTCTGAAGATATCTTATTTCCAAAAAGTCAGTGACTGACAGTCCAAGCCCCAGACAGTGATTTGACTATATCCAGTGCAGGACTTGGGTTTTGGAGAACATATCTGGCTTGCAGAATGATAAGCTAGGGAGACATGGCAACTGAAAACTTGGCAGAAGCAACAACAAGTGCATGTGCATTCTTAAATGTCATAATTTCTAGCACTAATGTCTCCATTCTCATAAGTTTCATGGTCCAGGACCTTGTTCTCGGTCTTTCAAACAAATTTGTTCAGTATTGACTCTTTCCACTTACCTGTCCAACAGTGGTGTCCCTCCCACCCCCACCCTAAAGAATTACCTGGAGGTGTGGTAGTTTCGGCTGACGTAGAATTACTTTTCTTCAAAGTAGCTAATAGGGAGCTATGGTTTGGATTTGTATTTATAACACATCCATGTTTTAGTTACTGCTGAGTAGGGCTTACACAGGTTCAAGGCTCTTCCTTCTCCTCACATCACCTCACAAGTGAGTAGGCTAGGAGTGCACAAGAAGTTGGGAGGGCACATAGCTGGCCCCAGGTGGCCAAAGAGTTATTCTGTACAATATGATGCCATCCTCCTCATATAAATCTGGGAGAAGGAGGAAATGAGGCACATTCAGGGATACAGCCTTTTTTTTTCCGAAGTAACTGTGATGTAGTGGAGCCCTGCTTTCCTGGAGATGGCTGAACACTTGTGTGCTGATGGAAAGCAGTGAATAAATTCCTTGTTTTACTTTGTTTGTGTGTGTGGCTTTTACTTTACTTATAAGGGTGTCTTTGTCTCAACCTATGAGTTTTACTGTAGCATTCTGATTCTCTCTCCCATTCCATTGGAGGTAAAGTGAATGAATGGCTGTGTGGGATTTAATTGCCAAGTGAGTTTAAAGCACAAGAAGAGCTTGTAGCATTTGCTTGGAAATGTAGTGGACTCAGATTTGCCCTTCTCAGTGTTCCAAAAACTACTGTTTCAGACTTACAAGGACCAAATGGATGGGCTTTGCAAGAAGTGGATCTGAGTTCTTCAGGTCAAACTGGTAAATTATGCATTGTGAACCAAATAGTACCTTGATTGCAGGTGTTGGAGAGTAAACTATACAGTGCTTTTTCTGACACACTCCTGCAGTCTCATCTGGCAAAGCTCTCTATGACAGAAAGGTTTACATACTTTTTCTATAGATCGTAGATTTCACGTGTTTAATCTCTAAGATATGTAATGTAAACTTCAGCTTCTGAGGAATCATTGAGATTCGCTTTACAGTCAGTATAGAGGAACAGGAGTCTTTTGAGTGAAGTCTTAATGCGCTGGAAAGAAGATGTGCAAAATAAGCTGGGTGGATCCTGCCTAAAACCACTTCTTTCTTTCTTCTAGGGGGCTTAGGGCACCTATCTGAAGATAACAGTTCAAGAAAAAATGGGACACATCTGTGATGTCCCTATAAGATAATGTTTCTCTTGAGTTCAAGGTCTCCCATAACTAAAATTCAGTGGAGAAGTTAATACAGAGTGGGAAATGGACTCTGCTCCATCTCCTTAAACTTATCTCAAACTTGTTCTTTCAAATTTACAAGAGTTATCCATATAGTTGCAATCAGATGTTCTGTTGTCATAATCAGAAAATCAGCCCTGTTTTGTTACTGCCCTTTTTTGCAAGGATCAGCCTAGAAGCTCGTATGTCTTCTGGTTTGCTTCTCTAAAAAGCCTCAATGAATAGCATGGGTCACTGTAACTCACTCTGAGTTAGATGAGCTTTTCTGGGAAGGTTTTTATGTGTTTTAACTGTCCCCTTTTCTGAAGTTTGTTGTCATGTTGTTTATGTTTAGAAGAATTTCCCTCTTGAAAACATGGATAGCATAATCATGAAGAAACGAGCATTTATGTGGTGCTGTCCTCTTCACATCTGCTTTCAGTCTGCATTCAGAATGTTCTGGGTTTAGGGACTTGTTCCTTGTGGACCTACTGAACTCATGGTTCAGTCACTGTGATGTTGATCTGTGAGATGTGACCTGTCACAATGTAAATACCAGTTAACTTGACTTCAAAACATATTTTAACTGACAGTTTTAATTTTCAGCATCCTTAACGGAGAAATACAATAACATGTTTCAAGATGCCATAACATTTACAAAATAAACCCCAGTGGAAGGAAATAAACTAATTGCTGAAAACATGCATCAAAGAGGAGACCTGAACAAACTTCATTTCAAATACTGGAACATGTTGACTTTATCATCAACAAGTCGTGAATATGTATATGCTGACAAATTTCAGCCCTGAATGCTTATTTCAACACAGACTAATATTGTTTTTTCTGCATATCTAGGAAACTTCTAAAGACTGAAACTGTTTTGTATTCACACAGTTCTGCCAAAAAACTCTCAACCAAACCAGAATAATTCCTGTGCCAAATGTTGTATTTCCAATAAATATAACATGAACCAAAACCCAGCATGTGCTGTTATCAGTGGGACTTTTTGGAAGAGGAATAGGTGTATCACCATTTTAATTTTCAAGTCCTTTCTGATGAATACTTGTGTCATCAGCTATTGCCATTAGGAAACCTGTTACCAATTTCTGTGTAACTCTAGTATGTTACTAAGAAGATTTAACAGATCCATAGATAGGATAGCCCATTGGTGAGAAGGTATTACTTGTCAAGCTCATTCCAGTAAACAGTCATTAGTTAGGCTTGAGAAATGGAATTTTCACCTGATTGTTTTGCAGTTTGATGCTAAATCAGGAGGGAGAGGCCTCATAATCCAGAGACAAAATCTCCTTGTCTACAACTGTGCTAGATAGTTTTTGATTGCTAGTGCTGATGAATACAAGGGCTCAACTGAT
The DNA here is from genome assembly GCA_013399055.1 of Ramphastos sulfuratus. NCBI lineage: Eukaryota > Metazoa > Chordata > Aves > Piciformes > Ramphastidae > Ramphastos > Ramphastos sulfuratus. The sequence goes on along the minus strand of WBNM01010416.1, from coordinate 9,926 downwards.
GGCCCTGGAGTGAGGACAAAGGAAGTAATTTACTCAAGGGGCTTAACACTGATATCTTGAAGAGTCTGTAGGATGAATTCAGCCACACATGCATGTCAGGGCCATCTATCGCTATTTATTATAGTTTCAAAACCCCACTTCTTTAAATTTTTCCATAGATTTTGTCTTAAACAGAGGACATATGTAAACAGTGTTGTGAGAGTCAAGATTTTTTTTTTTTTATTATTTGAAGACAGGAAGAGTTGAATTGATGATATGATTCTTCGTAATGACAAAGATTATCGGATAGGGGTTAGCCAAGACTGAGAGGATGCAGTCCAGGCTCATGAATAGTCCACTGGCTTAGACATCCTACTATTTAATTATCTTTTCTCCCTGGACTTGATCACATTTATATTAATTTGGAAGTACTTTAGATCTGGTATCTTTGTATAGAGACAACATGCGTGCAATCAATTCTAGTAAAACTACAGAAGTCTATGACTTCACATATTCTAAAACTTACTTTGAATTAAGGGCTTGAATGAGGATCAAACTTACAGCAAAATTCTACCAAATTCTCTCAATGTATTCGGTGCAAGAACAAAACTTATTTACCAAAGTGAGATTCCCCTAGTCTCTGGCCCAGCTTTTGCCTATCATGGGGTTCATCGAAGCTTTTGGGAAATACAGCAGCATTTTGATGAAAAGCAGGCCAAGCTTCTGGGATGATACTGAATTTTGATCTTGTTTTGTTTTGTGGCCTAGAACTTTTTAAAAAGCAAATTACGAGTTCTTTAAAGAGAAAAAAAATGTAATTGTAGGTGGTTTAAAGCCACCTACATACGGCTATGAATATCTAGAGAGGAAAAGTAATATTTCATCTCATTCCCTCAAGCTCTTAAAAGCTTCTGGAAACTGATGAACCTTTCAGTAGTAGAGAAGTAGGAGGTCAGTATCAGATTCCTTCTCTTTTGAAAGGCTCTTTTCAGGGCTCTGAAAGGCATGAATGTTTTTGTTTTCATTAACAAAAACCTCCCCCTTCATTTCATTGCCAAGTTAAAGACAAAGAAAATTAGCTAAACAGCTCTCTCACTCCTGAATCACCTTAATATTGACCATTCCAAACAGGTTTATTTCCCAGCTCTGCCTGTCTGTTTGGTAGGCTGGTAAAGAGATGAAGGATGTTTTTAAAATTATTTCTGCAGAGTAAGACTCAAGGAGAAAATAAAGAAAATATCTTTCAGTCTATTTCCTCTTGGATTACTGAATTTCACAGTATCAAACTTCTCTCTGTTCAAAGTATTTGGACAGCTGTTCAATCATGTTCTTAAAGGCCATTTACCCACGGTATAAGGACCTCTCTGCCAGAATCACCTCACTCTATTTTCATATGCATTCTAACAACCTCACCATCCCATTGCATCTTCCTGCAGATCAAATTTACATGTAGACTCTGCACAACTACCTATCGTTCAGATTTATGACTTAAGCTGTGCCTGCTCAACAAAGCTCATCCATAAAACTTTATTCCTGGCTCATCCTCTTTTATTTCTTGTTGTCCACATCCCTTTGACTCCTTTCTGGGCTGCCCTTCCTCCTCCTGCATCCCTACCACAAGACTGTCTCATATGTCTCGATGTTAACAATTGGGCCCTTAGCAATGTCTTTCCATGCTGGTATCAATAATTGACATTGGATTTTAGATCTCACCCATTTGTAAGCTTTGATCCATTTCTGCAGGTAACATCCCAGATACTTGGTGATTTAGAAGTATACTATTAAAACTGGTTATATATAATTCATCTTTATGACCATGAAAATAAGTTTCAAGTCCAACTATATGACAGAGGTCAAATTCTATCAGTGCAGAAGTAGAAGCTGCTAATCCCTCTCGTGTATTGGATGCTTATGGGATGATATATTCACCTTTACTGTCAATAACAAGAGCAGAAGGTAGGCTGGCACTGAATCTACCTGTTAAATATTTACACTGTACCCTTGACAATAAATGAATAGTTACTGAGTGCTGGAATCTTGGTAATACTGACACCAAAATAATGGGCAAAAATGTTAGCTGGCATTGGTTGGAGATATCATCCTGTGCACCTGTCCTCAGTAGAGACAGATGTTCTCAGATGACAACTAGGCACTGCTGAAACACAGTTGCCAAAATAGTAACTCTAGGAAGCTAAAGAACTACAGGTACAGGGGCATGCAGTTGGGGAAAAAATTGCATTAGAAACTGTAATGGCACCCAATGGCACTCTTGGGAATATGTTGAAAGCCCCACATCTAATAAAGAGGGAAAACGGAAATTCTTTTTTTAAACACTTAAGATGTCAATCATTGGAGCACTGTAGCATCATGGGCACCAATGAGCAAGAACACAACAGGGATGAAAAAGCTGATGCTGGCTGTCAAAAGCCATTGCCTCACTGGCTAAAAGCAAATCTGAAAGCTGTGTGTTGGTCTAGATAGTGCATCACAGTGTCCTGAAGGGAAAATGTCAAAAGATAGTACTTGGAGAGTTTCTGCTTTTGGGAGCTGCCTCCATTCACAGTGTAGCCTGGTTTTTACCTCTGAACGGTGCCACCATGGAAAGAAGGCAAGAGCTGAGTGCTATATGTCATTCCAGCACAATTGAGGCATATCCGAGAGCAGAGCCTGACTGGCACCAAACCATTTCTCTATCCTCGTTGTACTGCCAGATGGACTCTTTTTCTTTCATGAAAGGTACTCTGATCATTGTTCAGTCCAATGGCCTTCAGGAAAAGGGTGAATTTCAGGCTTGTGATCTGAGAAACTCCTGAATTTTCTCATCATTTTCTGCAGAGTGCAGGAGGGCAGCCAATTTCTGGTAAAACTCCTGCCACCTTTCTTTTATAAAGAAGGAAACGAGCTGCCAGTGCCCTCAATCATAACCTGTTACAGAGAGATGAACAAAGCATAATAAACAGGCTGAAATTATAAAACCACTGCTGTCACAGTTTACAAGTTCTTAGTGGAGCTGTTTGTGCTTTGATGGTTGTTTTCATTCTGCATAGCAGCATGTAATTAAAATATTCATATGCAGATTGCAGACCATTTAGGGCTGAATCCTGTTAGATGCTGAGCAAAATTTGGGTAGTGCTGAAAGATCTCAGCTGCCAAGAAAGTGGGAGGAGGCTCAGAGCAGTCTGAGTTGCCCAGCATCTGGCAGTGTTTTAACGTTTGTTCTTACGTTAGGATAAAACTGGCAAGGAACAGGGAAGCAGTTTAGGGCTCAATTAACAAACAGGCTTTAAAAAATGTATTTCACTTTCTGCCTTAGGCTTTGCCTTAGGACTAGCCCTGTTGACAGAGCTAACACTAAAAGAGAAAAACTGCTTATAAACATAATATCCTGAAAACAGTCATCCTCTCTGTAACATGGACAATTCAAAAGTTCTCAATGTCACAGATACCTCTGGAAAGGGAGTCGATCAGGCTGCTATTGGGTCAAATTATTCAGTAGAATATCTAAGATTTTTGCCTTTTTAAAAAAAAGGTTTTGTGGTGTTTAAAATAAAGAAAAGTAAAACAAGATCTTGGATTTAGACAGTAAGTAGGCTGGACTGAAGGAGTCATGTGGCTCTCATCTAGGGCACAAGGAGTCTGTTGCTTGTCCTAGCCATGGAGAAAATTGTGGTGTGGAGATCAGAGCCATTTTGCTGTTGAATATACATTAAATATTACGTTACATTAGTTGTAGTAGTGGTCACTTTCCTGTTGCACTTTACAAAGATTTGGTGAGCCTATGCCCTATGGGCAGTTTTGGTTGAGTATTCTTACAAAAGGTTTTCTTATGATAGAGAGGAATGTTTCTGGAGAAGTGTTTTTGGAGAAGCGGTGGAAGTCACCTTTGCAGAATGACTGTCACTGGTCCCATGATTCACCTTCTTGGAGGAGCTAACATGTAGAGAAAGGATGTCCCACTGCTCCTTTCCCTTTCTGCAGATCATCTAGGAGTCTGGGGAACTGAGACTCTTCAATACATTACAATCCTTGTACTCCCTTAATAGGGTCAACTGCCATACCACTCTTGGCTGAATTTTCAGAGGTTTAGCAGAGGCGTTTTTGCAGAACTTAAAACCAAATCAATAAAAGGGCAAGACAAGCATCCATCAACTTTATCTTGATAATATTTTTTCTAATTATATGACTTTATGCAGTATCTTTGCCTCTCTTTCCATTCAAGTAATGTGGGAGATGGGGTCAAAAGCCTTGCTAAAATCTAGGCAGACCACATCCACTGCCCTCCTTTTATCTATCCATCCAGTCATGCCCATCATAAAAACGTCTATCAGATTGGTCAGACATGACTTCCCCTTGCTGAATCCATGCTGACTACTGGTAACCCCCTCTTTGTCAGTATGCTTTGAGATGGTGCCAAGTACAAGCTGTTCCATCACCTTTCCGGGAATGGAGGTGAGACTGAGGCCTTTATTTACTCAGGTCCTTCTGTACAGCTTCCCTGTGTTATTATGATGCTGCCAAAATACGAGGTCTACTTAACATTTATTTTAAGCTGAGGATTAAAAAATAAGGCTGATATGTTGTTTTTGTAAATCCTAAGAGTCCCTTTGAAAGTCCTTTCTAAGGTTAATTGATCATAAGCTTATAACACCTGTGTTTTGTGAAAGGTTGATAAATGACTATAAACAAGCATGGAATCTCTTAAACCTATCCAAGTGGTAGCAACTGATCTAAGTATGTAAAACACTATAATAAGTGCCAGGAGTGACAAATTCTTAAAGCAAATTTATTTTGCCATCATACAGTATTTTTCTGATATTCATTCGTGCTGGGAAATTGAAGCTGCAGTTGTTATCTAGATTATGTAAATGTAGTTTTGCAGTGGAAATTTCATTTTATTCTTTAAGATGTGTGATATGAAAAAAAAATACTAGTGTTTAAAATTTCCCTTTGCAAAGCCATTCAGCTTTTAAAGAGGAGTCACAATTAAATATCACTGTCAGTTATAGATGGATGGCAATTTTTATGTCTTTGCTGAGACAGGATTTTCTTCCCACAGTCCAGGATACTTGAATATTTTGTCTTCTATGGGGCTGAAGTCCTTGATTTTCTTACCATGAGATATTTTGATGTGGCACCTTCTGCTGTTCTTTGTAGACTTATTCATAATCTACTTTTACAGATAGGTCTAGTAACAGAGATGTTGACTAATCTTTTTTTCTCAGATCTATTTCATTGTCTACCCCTATCATTTCATATCTTAAGCTGATAGGGCATGAAATTGTCTACCAATTTGCTTGTGCAGTGCCCGATAGACTTGAATTCAAGTGGAATCTCTCAATATTATATCCATCATAATCAGATGTTCAAGTTGCATTAGCAGGAGCAACCTTTCTGAATTTGAGCAGAAATTCCAAACATTTAAATTTTATACAACCCTTTCAGTCATAAATTGACTGCCTTGTATTTTGGTAGTCATTCAGAGGCATTGCCTGTCTTTATCTGTGATGTGTTTTTCAGTCCTTCCTGCATAATCCACTGCTTTCACTTACCTCCTTTTCTCTATCCTGCGTGTCCATTTATCCCCTTCTCAAGCTAATGGCTCACAACATTTTTTGTGGTATATTCCACGAAGTCCTAGTTGACAGCCTTCATTTGGCCTTTGTGCTTATTTAACTGAATGTTGTGCAACTGGACAAAATTCTGACTGGGTTGATTCTGGTATAGATTAAGACAGAATAGGGTTGTAAGCATGCAAAGTCTACAAAAATCATTTCAGGATATGGAAAAGAGTAGTTAATAAGGAGATCTCCTAAGTCTTCCAGCAGGTTATTTCCAATTTGAAATAATTGACATCTTCCCTGGTACCCTGATGTTTCCAAACTCTGCCTCGCTTAGAAACCAGAATGGCAAAGAGAGTGGGGCTGATTAAGAAAAGAATCATTATGAACTTCAGCTGCTGAGTGTGTGTGGAAGGGTGGTTTACAGTTAAAAAGTACATTTTGTAATCATAGCTAGTGGTCCTTTTCTTCCTGCACAACAAACTTCTTGTAAATTTCTAGGTTTCTTCCAGTCATAGTACCTATAGTAATAAAATTTCTTTACCTTGCAAAAGAAATGGTAAGGCACAACTTTATTTCTCTTGCAAATCAGTGTAGTATCCACTTTTTGAGAATCAGTTTGGAATTCATGGACTAAAGGTGCTTTATTTATTTATTTATGTTTTCTTCTTCCCTTCTCATGAAAAATATTTGCACTCCTGACCCCTTTCATTTGCCTCCTGTTCTATTTGCTTGTCAATATAAACTGTGTCCAACTCAGCAACATTTCATGTGGGGCTACTGTGTTATCTTCAGCTTCTCTGCAATTAATATTCCTTTCTGTCCCTGAAGCCCAAATCTCTGTTCCTAATGTCAGGCTGGCTTTGTTTAGTAAGACCAGCAATGTAGCATATGTTTCTAAGCTGAGTCCCACTGCCATTTCTGGAGGTATCTCCCATTAATCAAGGAGGCTACTTTGTCATAGTGCATCTAATGTTATCACCAAACTTTAAGTACAAAGGTGGAATAATAATGACTCCCGTTTCAAAAATGGAGTTAACACAGCTGAATGACTTCCTTGATGGTTTATTATATTAGTCTTTCAGAACAGTGACTGATTTGTTTTTATTACTGAGAAAGCTTTTGTCTTATCAAAGTGACTTAGGACCACAGGTCAATGTTTTTCATGTCACATCTCCGTGAGAAATACATTGCTTCATTATACTTTGTATTCTGCCACTGCAACTTGTGTGTCACTTAAATTTATTTGTCATGATACCACTGCCAGGCTGCCATTAAATTGTTAAAGGATATTCAGGAAATGTTGTTGCAGTAACCTTTAGAGGAAGACATATGGAAATGGACTATATCTGTTAATTAACTTTTTGATATGTAAGCCTTCTGAAATCTAAGGCCTGGTATGGATCACTACATGTGAGCAGAATATTTAGAGTGATGATCATGTTTCTTCTGTGCAACAAAAGACACTGAATTCTTTCTCTGTCTATTTAAACTTGGTGACTAAATGTTGAACAAAAATGAAGTCTGTTTAAAAAAACCCCACAAGATCTATCTATCAATCATCTATCTGTCTGTCTATCTATCTATCTATCTCTTGTCTCCACACTGGTCTCCAAAAATGAAATGGCCTGTGCTGTCTGCCTGTTTTGACATTGTTTAAAAATTGCAGCTCAAAGACAGCATAAGGTGTCCATCAGGAAGTGAAACATGTTGATCAGTTTGAGAACCCATGGGAGAAGCTCCTGAGGTGTTTCAAGACAAGTTCAACCAGGGATCTCAGATGTTGGCTGTATTACCCTTCCCTTTGGAGAAGAAGCTATCAGAGAAGGGGTCACTAGCTCTGAGCTAGCCAGCTGTGATAGTTCCCAGACATGTCCTGGGACTCAAAAATTAGGCTGCAGGCAGATAAACTGAAGTTGAGGAGGATTAAGCTTTCTTGCTTCAAACACTATGATCTCTAACAGGATCAGTATTCTAAGTGATTTTTAGACTATTAATAGTTCATATTTCAGGGCTGCTCGTGCTTTCTGAAGATAGAGTCCTTAGTACTGATCCCATAGAAATACAGGTACCTGAAAGAGGCATAAACACAGCACTGCTGATGAGAGAGGCTTGCTGCTTTTTTGCTTTCAAAGCTTTAAACTGCACTGTTTCCCTGGCACGATTCAATGTGGGACTGCACAGATTGTTGTGGGAGCACAGACTAGCATCAGAACATGGTGGTTGTGTGGAGGTGGCAGAAGGGAGGAATTATATGTGCCGAGACAGATTTGGAATTACAATGGGGAGTAGTAGTCTCAATAGGATGGTGCTAACAGCACATGATAGAGATAAAGGCAGTGAAGTTGACGCAGGGCATGTGCTGGTTACCCAGGCAAGTAAGTAAAGAGAAAAGCTAGACATAAACAATCATAATGATAAGCAGCAGAAAGGAAATCTGCAGGCTAGGGAACACAGAATTGTCTGCTCTGAAGGGAATGCTGTCCAGACTTGGCAGAAAACTCCAGGTTTGAAAGGTTTGATCTACCCAACCCTGATGTATTAGGNTACCCAACCCTGCAAGCAAGAGCTGCAGCACAGCCTGAAAACCAGGTAGAGGGAGAGACCAAATAGAGGCATTTTTCCTATGGACATCTGGAGGAAATAGAAAGCTTATGGTAAAACCAGGCAAAAGACTGATTACTGAATCCAGATTTGTACTTCCCCAAGTGCTACAATAGTGGGAGATTTTGTAGATCTCACTGTGGATTCCAATTACATGCATGTGGCTAGGAAGACCACAGCATCTCTCCAAATAGTCTGGTTTTGTTCTGGGTTATTGCCTGGCACAAACAGTATAAAGCATGTTGCAAGAGCTCTATAATCAAGTTGAAAATATTCAGAGAATGTGACTGTGGCATTACATTAGAGATACCAGAAATTTTGGAAGATAGCATACTGTTTTCATGTTCATTGGTGTGTCACTAAGTGAAAACCTAAGCAGAGGCATTAGAAAAAAATTGTGGTGTATCTTTCATGCAAATTGCTTCTCACTGAAATGTATTTCAGTATGCAAAATTATGGAAAGATTGAATTTGCTGGTTTTATTAGAGTTATTTTTTTCATTATTGCTTTTAAGGTTAGGGCTAGCCAGTAACTTTTAAAATGTCTTCCTTTTCTGAAACCACTTTTCTCTGTGAAGCACAGGCCTAGATGTGGACACCCACAAGTTTTGCTTGATTTTTGGGGTAGCAGTCCTGTTTAAGAATTTGCAGTTTTCACATGGGTTGGATGAAATAAAATGCATTTTAACACAGAAGAAAAGAAATTGCTTTAGCAAGTATTCCAGTGCAGTTCACTAACCATTAAGTATTGTTCTACTTTTGTGAGCTTAAGTGTCTAGTGACATGAATCTTTTATATCCTGTGGTGAGAGTTGTAACACCTGGGTAACTAATACAATCAGAGCAACTTTTCATTAGATCTGAGAAATACTGAAATTGTTCATGACTTTTTAGCAACCGAGTCTCCATTTTTTGGTATTGAAAAGTTTGTATGCTTTAATAAGCAAGCATTCTTGAATGTATTCCTGAAATTGATTTTAGCCATCACTGGTTAAAAACAAAATGAAGGTGTTTTGAAATGTGTTTTTGAGACCAGCAATTGGCAAGTCTGTTTCTCTGTAGTAGTATATATTTGTTCTGTATCATTTTCATGTGAGCTTATTAGGATGGGCATTAGAACTAATGACATTGTCCTGGGTTTGGCTAGCAGAGTTATTTCCACAAGGAGCTAGGAGGAGCCACAGCCAGGATAGCTGAACTGAACCAGCCAGCCTGTTACTTGGTACAATACTGACCTCGTGCTCAGTATATAGTTGCCTTCCAGTACATGAAGGGATCCTGCAGGAAAGCTGGAGAGAGAATTTTCATGAGGTCGTCTAGCAACAGGATAAGAGGGAACGGTTTTCAGCTGAGAGAGATCGGTATTAGACTGGATCTTAGGAAGAAGTTCATCAGCACAAGGATTGTGGGACTCTGGAACAGGTTTCCCAGGAAGGTTGTGGCTGCCTTCTCCCTGGGGGTGTCCAAGGCCAGGCTGAATGAGGCCTTGAGCAGCTGAGTCTAGTTGAGAGCCATCCCTGCCCACGGTGGGAGGTTGAGTAGATGATCTCTAAGGTCCCTTCTAACCTAGGCCATTCCTTGATGATTCTATGATATAAGGGGAGGGTGGAAAAGTGTCCAGGGAAGCTACGCAAGTCACAATTCGAGTGGTTGAGATAAGGAAAGCTTTTAAAAACATTTAAACTTTTTCTCCCAATTCACCTTCCCATCCCATTGGGGCAAAGGAGGAGTGAGTGAGCAGCAATGTGGTGTCCAGTTGCTGTCTGAGCCTAAACCTTGACAGACAT
>WBNM01010413.1:2220-85154 GCA_013399055.1 Ramphastos sulfuratus | reverse complement strand
AACCTTTCTATGATTCTATAAAGCTTGAGAAGGAGGTAAAACCCAAAACCCTCCAAGATCACACTGTCTGCATTTCACTGCTGTTCAGGTTTTAATGCTAAAATCTTAATTTCACAGAAACACTCTTTAAAAACATTGAAATACTTCAGTAAGAAGTACTTAATTTCCAGCTTTTTTGGGTTGGTTTTTTTGGGGGGTTTTTGTTTTTTTGTTTTTTTTTTTGTAAGAGAAATGGCTGGAATGAGAAATCTACTTAAGTATCTAAACAACTAAAAAGATTTTGAGCAGGGATTTCCAGGATGTGATGATCTGAAGGAGAAAGAAGTCAGAAAGACCCACACTGAAGATAGCTGTAACAAAAGGTGGGAGTGGAGTCAATTTTTTTGGCAAGGGTGCTGAGGCAAAAGAAGACAAAATCTGTTTTGATGAAAAGAAACTTGTGATAGGGTGATCTACTTGGATAATACTTTTCCTCCACAGAGATTTCCAAACATTGAAAATGGTTTGATGTTCAGCTTTATCAGGAATCCAATTTGTTCGTAACTGTGATTCCAAACACTGACTTTGGGTATGTCTGTGTGTCAGGGGAGAGAGGAGGTTTTATTTTACAGCTGTAACAGTTTCACTCATCAGCTGAGTCAGCCATCACTGGCAGTTAACATGGGAGTACAGAAGTTTTTGTAGGACAGATATGAAGAACTAGTTCCCTTTCCCCTATCTAACTCTTATTCCTTCAACCACTTTGCTTGAGTACTGATGGAAGTACCTTATTTCTGTGTCTGTAAATACCTACAGAGTGGATTGCTGATTAACCACCATGCAGACCAGTCACTGAACAGCTTTTGTCAATGGCAGTCTGCTCTGGTTGGGAAGAATGGAAAGCGCCACGACCACGCCATCTTGCTTACGGGGTTTGATATCTGCTCTTGGAAAAATGAGCCCTGTGATACTTTAGGTATGGTATGGAAACACATTCTGATAAGCTTCTGGGTGTCAGCAGCAGCATCTTGATTCATAGAGACTGAAATGTTTTAAAGATCCATTTTTGCACAGTGTTAGCCTTCATGAAGAGGGAAAAACTGGATCGTGTTTACAGATTGCCTTTTGAGATACCTTGAAGGAAAAGAGAGTATCATTGGCCCATGAAAAATGGCACAATAAGCTATCTGAAGACATCCTTTGGGATTGTCACCTAATCAAGGAATACTTTTGATTTTGAGAGTATTTGTGAGCCACTATGATTATTTCCCCCCCCCCTTTTTTTTTTAACTACTTGCCTTTTTCAAATGGGATTCCTCTCGAATTTGGAATGGGTTGGAGAGAATAATCTTTCTAAGTAAAATGGTTTTTAGGAGGTTAGGTTTGATTTGTGCTTCCTATACAAGAGTCTCTTTATTGTCAAATAACACTCTGCTGTAGTTCCTCTGTGACAAACCTGATGAAGCAGACAACCCTCTTCGTATACCACAGCAGACTGTCTTATTAGGAGCAGTGGAGATGATACATGTTTGGAATTCTGGAGAGGAATAAACTGTTCTACTGCTTCCTTCCTTCAGGATTTGCACCTATCAGTGGCATGTGCAGCAAATACCGTAGCTGCACCATTAATGAAGATACAGGCCTTGGACTGGCTTTTACAATTGCTCACGAATCTGGACACAAGTAAGTTTCATTCTCCTTCTATAAATGAAAATGTTAAGTCGATGGAAATACAGCACCAGTTGAAGTATGGATCATTTATAGAGAACTGTATATTGATTAGAATATATAGAACATTGAGCTAATAATTCATTTGCCTTGTTAAATGTCATCTCTTCAACAATCATAAAAATAACCACTGTAGTACTTTGATCAGTTTTGCTGCTGTAGGCAGAGGGACCTAGTTCTGATACAGATACCTGTTTCTAATTTGATGGGAAAGCTACAGGCAGTTTTAGACCGAAGAAAGTCAATACTCTTAACTCCAAGGTGTATCCTTTAGCATTAAATGGAGACTCAGCTGCCCAGGCTGCTTTCCTTTTAGTTTTGGTTTGTTGTTTTTTCCTGACTTTTCATGTATTCCAGGTGATAATCAGAACAAACAATAATCTACAAGCTTCCCACATTACTGCCATGCTCTGGTAGACAAATTGGTTCTGCTGTCTGTGTGCCTGCTCCATGTTTCAGTTCACAGTATGGAGGAGTGATCTCTCTGAGTCTCTCAGAATTCCCTTTCCCAGAAGACTTGGTGTTTCATAGGATCCGGAAGCCATCCATTCCATTCACCCTGTCCTTCCTTGTTCTCTCTGTGTGTAACATGTAATTTGGCTAAAAACAGTCTTTCTGGTTGCCTCTTTCTATAGCCATTGGATTTCCATTTGATTTCTGTGTTACTGTTATTTTCCTAAGAACCTTCTGTCTCTCAAACAAAATGAGTAATAATCTTCTATGGAGCTTCAGCTGTTCTCTGAATAGTTGAATTAAATCTAAAGACTATTGGGTTATGCTTTCCTGGTTTGTTTGGTTGTTTTTTTGTTGTTTTGTTTTGTTTTCCCCCCAAATAATTCTGAATTGCCTTTTCACAACTTTTTTTGTATGGATTTGATTTCTGTTTTTAACACAGCTCAAGCTGGAGTCTGTCTAAGCACTGCCAGTAGGGAAGCTTTGTTCCTCTATGCAGTACAAACCTGGAATCAAGGGTCAGAAAAGTATTACTGCAGAGAATATCCCTGAAAAGCAGTGGTACTGTATTCTGCTGTTTGGTCAAGGCATGAATCCTTCCAATTCTGCATGACTGAATCAGGACTATTTAGTTTTCATTGTACAAATATGCTCTACAGTATATACTATGACCTCATGTCTACATGAGTGACCCTTTCACAGGTTTCTGTACATCTGAAGGGAAACAAGGAATTAAAGAATAATCCAGCTACCAGTGAAGCCCGTGGGAATTGTGCCAATGCTTTCAATGGCATCAAATATGTAAAATAGATACTGTCTGCTCCTCTCACACTAGTGCAGTTTCACTGACCTCAGTGCAGTTTTAATGCCCTTCAGTCAGAAGTAGGAGAGAATCGGGCCCAGAGCTTATTTGTCAAGAGTTTTTTTCCTATAGTCTCTTAATGTCTTCCTTCCTCTTTATTTTTTAATTTGCTTTGAGAGATTCTGGCTGGAAATGCTCGAATGTTCTTTTGTGGGTTTGGTTTTTCCCTTTTTCGTTGTTGCCTTTGTTTCTCATATTATTCTGCATTTCTTAGATGGACTTCCATACTCCAGTATGATAAAATGCATCTTAGAATCATAGATTCATAGAACTATTGAGGTTGGAAGAGACCTTTTGAGATCAAGTCCACCTATCTTAGAGCTCACAATCCCACGACTGCTAAGCCATTGCCACAAAACCATTTCTCTCAGTAGCACATCTACTCATTTTTTAAGTAGCTCTAGGGATGGTGACTCTGCCACCTCCCCTGGGGAGCCTGTTCCAATGCCTGATAACCCTTTCAGTAAGGAAACTGGTCCTGATATCCAACCTGAACTTCCCCTGACACAGCTTGAGGCTATATCCTTCTGTCCTGTCGCTTGTTGCATGTGAGAAGAGACTGACCCCCCCACTCTCTCCAGCCTCCTTTGAAGTAGTTTTAGAGGGTGTAGGGGAGGGGTAATTAGGTACTGCGAGACGATATTATAAAAATAATATATAATTTATTAACATTAAATAATCGGAACTCGCACCACCCCCTACCACCATTTAATAATAACAATAGTAACAATATAACAGGCTCTTAGCAACGTTATGGAAATAATATACAGGTTATTACAGGATCTGGAAAATAACTGTTAAATATATATATTAACAGAACTCGAACCAAACTGGAAAAGAGAAGGTTTGTGGTCAATATACCACCTGCGGCCAGTACGCCGCTTGTTCACTAGATGGACCCGAGAAGCAGCTTTCTGCTTATGGCAGAAGGCAATCAATGATTACAAGAGGCTTGGTATTTACTCACAAAAATATCACAGGAAAACAATACCCAAAGCACGTGGTGGAGTTTCCCGTGTTGCCGGGCCGAAAGCTGCTGAAGGCTTTAAAGTTTCTCCAGGCTCCTGAGCACTGGAGAAGAAGAGAGACGATCTCTGACCTGATCCTGGCTGACTCTGGAAGCAGGCTCTTACAGGCAGGACATCTCACGGTACCACGCTGGCGAATGCGTGGAGGCAGCAGGCAGGATGCAAGCAGGCACCTGTAATGGCGGAAGGCATGCACCCCGTGTTCCCTGCTCCTTTTATTAACACAGCCCAAAGATCAATTGGACCTTTGGACACAAGATAGCCAATCAAATGGCAGTTAGCCAAGATTTGGCCATATTGGGTGAAGCCATAGGCTTGCTTTATCCTTTTTTGGGCAGATCATGGGCCCTGCACAAGGCAATCATGTGCCCCCTCGCAACCACAGGTGATGGACAGACCCCGGACCCCAGACTTAGTGGCGCCAGGTCCTTTGTCCCTTTTCCCGTGGTTGCTCTCTCCCCATAACAGAAGGAGAGAGCAGAAAAACATGTCTGCATAAGCCAGGTTATGTACAAGCCCAAGAGGCCTGTTTAGGCCTACCACGACAGAGGGTGATGAGGTCTCCCCTCATCCTCCTCTGCTGAAGACTAACCAGCCCCAGTACCCCCAGCCATTCCTCATAAGGCTGGTGTTCAAGGTCCTTCACATACAATCTCCTGGGAAAAAAACTACACCAGATTCAAAATATCTTTATCATTTGTTCCTCTTCCTGAGGCCACCTAGTATGTGATATAAGACTACAGAATATTTCTGAGATTCCTGGAAGAGAAAAAAACCTGTGATATCCTTAGAGGTGCTGAAGTCCACTGTGAATATATAAACCTTGAGATTTCACAGCAGGATGATATGGTGTCACACTCTGTGATCCACTGAGTAGCTTCAGTTGGCATGTGTTTTTATGGCTTGTTTTAAGTAGTTTGTGTTTTTACCTGAAAGCTTAACAGTTCCTCCAGGAATTCAGAGCCCATTGTGTCAGGCGATGAACTGTGCATTCTTTGGCTGCAGTGGATGTGGACCAAGTTAACATTTCATAAAGGATTCTGAAATGCTACCTCAGCTGGGACTTTCTTTGTCCGCTTATAGCTGGAGCCATATATTTTAGCGAGTTTGGAGCCTCAGCGGGTGGCAACACATGCAGTAACTGATGAGCCTGCAGTGATTTATGGTAGCACAGGATTGAGTCCAGTAAATGAGAGGATCTCTGCACGTGCACAGAGTACAGGCATAGAGTCACCAGTGTCCTTCAGCCCTGGAGTAACAGATGCTGAAATTTCTGTTCAGAACACATTGAAATTCACAGATGTCCTGTACAATGAGTAAATATAAAACAGCAAAAGGAAAAAATCCTGGAAATTAGCTCTATTATATCCATAAGTGTCACATAATTTATCACTTTTAACATGTCTTTTGTTATTGGTTATTATTGTTATCCTAATACCTCTCCTAGTGAGAGCAGACCCTCATGACGCTGAAGCTTGAGGCAGTAATCCCACTAAAAGGGTTACAGGCTAGGCAAAGTAAGTGACAAGGTGTAACTAAGGTGAGGAAAAGAAACTGAAATGCCTGAGATAATGTAGCAAGTTAGTGGTCATGATTAGAAAAAGAATTATTCTTATATTCATACTTTGTCCTCTATTTGCTCAATGCCACTTCCTTTGCTGTTGAATGCAGCCATGTGGTTCTTCTTTCCTATCAGAAGAGCAGTTTTCTTATATTCCTGCAGCTGTGTGACACAGATACTTCCCTGCACGCTGACCTCCACACCATTTATTGTAACAGTCATTATCACTAGGCAAAGGAAGGCTCAGACTCTGTGCACGTGTTAAGCTGATAGATTTATTGGCAAGTACAAGCATGACTGAACATAACATCCACCACTTCCATCTGTCTTACCACAAAACATTTCTCCTGCAGGAAAGAGAAATGGTTAAACTGCAAAGCTTCTGGCACAACCTGCAGCTCTGGTACTTACATGGCAGTGTCTTGTCATTAGCTCACGCTGCAGAGCTCCTCTCGTGTTTCACCAGTATGGGTCTTTCTTGAAACTTGCCTGTCTTTTTCTCCTCAGGCAAGTATATGATGACCATAAAATTCGAATGCTAGTAATTGGAGCTAGTTTTGTACTAATAGTCATCTGCAGTTTGCATATGTTGTCCCTTTGGAATGAAAGGGTTGAATTCCAGATTCCCTGTGGAATTCAAGCATAAAGCTGTTACACAGAAAGTGTTTCTTCTGCCCCAAATTTTGTCTTGCTTCTGAATAAGGTAGATTTTCACTCTTGTGCCTTCTTCTCTTTTCAGCTTTGGTATGATTCATGATGGAGAAGGAAATCCTTGTAGAAAAGCTGAGGGTAATATTATGTCTCCCACACTCACAGGAAACAATGGAGTGTTTTCTTGGTCTGTATGCAGCAGGCAGTATCTCAACAAATTCCTCAGGTAGGTCAGATGTAAATCTGGGCTGCTGCCAGAGAATGTATCTTTGGTAATGGGGCTTGAATTCTTCAACAGACATAAAAGTTACTTAAGTGTGAAATTCACCTCTTTTAAATTGTGCTAAAGCTGCTATCCTCTCTGAGCCCACCCACTCGGGCTTAAAAAGCGTATAGGTGCTGGGGTATGTGAGAGGTTTTGTCCTGCCTCCATCCAGAAGAATGAATGCCACCCTCCATGAATATCCTGCAGTAATGCCTGGCATATTGTTCTTTCCCAGGCATTCCTGTCAGCAGCTAGGCTTATTAGGGATTGAGTAGGAAGTGAACACAGAATAGGGCAGACACAGTGGTACCAAAGTCTTTAGAAAATGTAAATTAACGTCAGTGGCCTTTCTCACTGAAGTTTCTCTCTTGATCTAGCTCATATCATGAGTGAGGACATTTTACATTCTTCATGTGGTTCTGGGGGAGAAATACAAGGAAAAAGAGAAAGATGGCAATTAGTTTTGCAGCATGTTGGCTTTGATAGCAACTGGCTTTCAGTCTAAGTTAGATTCCATCAGAACTGCCCTTTCTGTACAACTTGCTTTGTATTTTGTTTGTGATGCGTGGGTAGACTATACAGGATTACTTAAAAAAAAAAAAAAGTGTGGACAATACTAAGACCCATATGCAATATAGGCATTATAGTTGGTAATTCCTTAGAATGAGAAAGAAGCACCTAGATAAAACTCTCTGGATCTGATCCTTGAATTCCAAGTTAGTACCTTAGAGTAGTAACCAGGAAAGGTGATAGAGTTCTGATGATATTTTTTTTCTGCTGCAACGATGCAACATAGTCTGAGAACACAAGCATATTGCAAACTAAACAGTCACATAAGCCTTCCAACATGCCATAGGAGACCTACACTTGGAAGATAAATCCAGCAGAGTGTGACATGTGTTCTCAAGCATACACAAAGGAAAAATGTAGACCATGGAGTACCTTCAGTCGTAAGCTGGTCACGTCCAGCCTAAAGCACACAAGCTGCAGCAGCCTTCTGTTCGTCAAGCCACACCAAGCAAACGCTGAAATCAGTGTGCCGCTGGATCTATTGATTCCCGATTTTGGGAATCCGTTTAAGGGAAAGAAGCAGACTGGATCACCTTGGTCTTGGTTACACAGGAATAAAGGGAGGAAAAGAATTTGACATCGTTCATTCTTGTCACAACTGTCCCAAAGCCTGGAAGTCCCTGCTTCCTTAAAACTTTGCACTCAGGCTGCCAACAAGATGCCAAGGTCTTTTGGCTCCTGCAAGCAGTTATTCTCATTTCAGTGCTAGTCAAAGGTACTGTATACCATATTCTGTGCTTTTGCTGGTCTGTAGCAAATTAAAATATTTTGATCTAAAGATCACAGTCGTGATTAATATACATTCTCATTATAGTACAGCTCAAGCTGCCTGCCTGATTGATGAACCTAAGCAAACAGGACAGTATAAATACCCTGACAAACTGCCAGGGCAGATCTATGATGCTGATACCCAGTGCAAATGGCAATTTGGAATGAAAGCAAAACTGTGCAACCTCAGCTTTGTAAAGGTACCTATTGATATGCTTTTGAAAAGTTACAATTATGGTAGAGAGCTGCAGTACACTAAATAAGTACAAGTGTTCTTCAGAGGCCTGGACTATTTCTCTGCCTTATCTTGCTTGCCAATGTGCTATGAAGGTATTGGCCTCTTCTGAGGAATATCACAATCCCAGGGGGACTTTCAGAAGGAAATGTGTTCTTTTAGGAGTCATAAGGAGTGCAGTCAAACACATGAGACCCATGAGCTCTTGCCTACTATGCTAAGGGAAATTAGCAGGCATGTAGAGTTTTGATCAAAGCTTGCATGGGGTGTGGGGTAAGAAGGGCTAAGCTTCTTGTGTTTTGTTTTACTCATGCATTGACAGCAAGGTCTGGAAAAGATCTATAGGGTTGTTTTAGAACAATAAAAATGTAACTTAGACTCTTTGTGATGAAAGATTAATTTAAATTAACCCATTATTTTAGTGACTGCTACACTCCTCTCTTCAGAAAAGACATTTTATTAAATAATCTAGAGTGCTCATTCTGAAAAGAAGCATGGCCACTTCTTTTACTCCTGTTATTATCCTGGAGTATTTTGATTTGTTTTATACTAAACAGATTTATCAGATGATGGCAGCTGTGTTTCTCCTACAGCTAGTAAAGAAGAGAGAGTGAGCAGCATTGTGAAGAGACTGTGTTTCCAGGGATCTTCTGTGCTTTAGGAAATCTAGTCTCTTTTGCAGTATTATTTTTAACACCATTTTTGTTCTATTATGGTCTCACACTCAAAATATTTCAAAAACTACATAGTAAAATGTTGCATAAACAAGGCTATACACAAGGTATGGCTGTGCTATGAATCCAAAACTCTGGATGTCCTAAATTCAGAAAAGCTTTTCATTTGTATGAATTTCAAAGCAGCAAAAGGCTCTCTTTGCTACTTCTTCTGAACACCAGGAAATAACAGGAATTCTGAGTGCTAAAGTGAGTACTTTTGCCTTTTCAGGATATATGCAAATCTCTCTGGTGTCATAAAGTGGGTCATAGATGCGAGACAAAGTTCATGCCAGCAGCAGAAGGAACAGTTTGTGGTATAAGTATGGTAAGTTGTTTTATAAATAGGACATTCTAACTCATTTTGGACTGTATTGGATCAAATACCAGCTCCTGTCAAAACCAGTTTTATCCAGATCCCTCCATGTTTGCTATCTGGACCGCTCTGTAAGACTGCATTGCATAGTCAGGACTGGTGCTCACAGTGGCACCGATCTGATGGCAGGGACTGATGCTCTCCTATCATGCCATGGGATAAGATACATCTGGCAAATCTAAGTAAGAAAATCCATTCATTATAACAGGACTTAGATCAAGGCTTCAAATTCCACTCTAAATAATCATTCCTTAAGCCATATTATTTGCTATCCAGACTAAAGCCACTATGCACATCATCATCCTGGTAATTCGTTTTAGGTGAACCTTGTAATTTACACTCATCTCTAGTTAACCAAAATGTTCTCTTTTGCTGAGATGTGTCTTGCAGTAGAATACTGGTTTGATTTGCAAGTACTGACAAATGTTTTATTTTGCTTTTTCTCTTTGTGCAGTCTTCTGTAACTGAGAAAAGAGAGAGTTTTGGCACGCTATTTTAAAATTACATGGGAAGCTTTGAGGTTCTGATAGCACTGGACCATAAATTAACATTTTGGGGGGGGAAATAAGGCCAAAAGACCCTCTCCAAGAGAACAGTTTTGAAAATGTGTACCTCAGAAATTGTCAGCTCAAAACCTGGAGAGACTGTTTCCAAAGGCCTGTAGTGATAGGATGAGGGGCAATGGTTTCAAACTAGAGAAGAGTAGATCTAGATTAGATGTTAGGAACAAGTTCTTTACTATGAGAGTGGTGGAACACTGGAACAGGTTGCCCAGGGAGGTGGTCAAGGCCCCATGCCTGGAAATATTCAAGGTGAAAATGGACAGGGCTCTGGACAACCTGATCTAGTGGAGGATGCCCCTGCTGACTGCAGAGAGGGTTGGACTAGATGACCTTTGGAGGTCCCTTGAAACCCAGACTGTTCTATGACTCTGATTAGGACAGCACTTCCCTAAACCATTGTGTAGATCTGCTTCAGAGTCCTTGTTCTACTGCGATCTATCTTACCCACTTCAGTGGGTGACCTCACGTTTGTCAGACTGAAGCCTGGACCTTTGAGGTGCACATTTTGTTTTCAGCACCTGCTAGGCACCTCTAGCTCTGATGGGATGCTTTTTGTCGTTCTTTTGGCAGTGGTGTCGAAGAGGACAATGTGTCAAGTACGGGGACCATGGCCCCAAGCCTGTAAATGGCCAGTGGTCAGCCTGGTCTGAGTGGTCCGAGTGTACTCGCACTTGTGGCGGTGGAGTCACCTATCAAGAAAGACACTGCAATAACCCAAAGTAAGGCATAAACATGAAAAGGTAGTTTTTAATACTATTTGTGTAATTAGAATGAAAAAATGACTTCATGTTTGCAGGGAAATACCATGTGTGAAAATGTTTCTAAGGCCTTTCTTCCATGTCCAGTATGACCAGTCATAGCTGAAAGTATAGCCTGGTGCTAGACAGGAGTGGCTGGCTGAGGACTGCTACAGTACTACAGCCCAACTTTCTCAATTCAATTTGTGACACTCCCTGCAGAAGTAAGTGAGACTCCCACCTTGAATGCTGCCTCCAGTTCTGGTGTCCCCATCATAAGGAGGACACAGAGCTGTTGGAGTCCAGAGGAGGCCACAAAGATGATCCAAGGGCTGGAGTACCTCTGCTATGAGGATAGGCTGAGGGAGCTGGGGTTGTTCAGCCTAGACAAGAGAAGACTCCAGGGAAGCCTTAGAGCTCCCTTCCATTACCTGAAGGGATCCTACAGGAAGGCTGCAGAGAGAGTTATCATAAGAGTGTCTCGCAATAGGACAAGGTGGGAATGGCTTGAAGGGAGGGCAGAGTTAGACTGAATCTTAGGAAAAAGTTCTTTAGCACAAGGGTGGTGAAACTCTGGAATAGGTTGCCCAGGGAGGTCGTGGATGCCTCCTCCCTGGGGGTGTTCAAGGCCAGGTTGGATGAGGCCTGGAGCAGCCAAGTCCAGCTGGGAGGTGTCCCTGCCTATGGCAGGGAGGTTGGAGTAGATGAGCTCTGAGGTCCCTTCCAACCTAAGCCATTCTATGATTCCATGATTCTATGAAGTAACAAAATGCCATACAGACATATTCATACCTAATAATTTAAAAAAACAAGCGGAAAAGGTCTTAAAGGCTATTAAAAATTCTGATTTGATATTGTTATCTAGGATAATAAACTAAAAAACCCACGAAATTCACTATCAAACAATTATAGACAGATGCCTATATATGTTTGCTGTGTTGCTTGCATTTTTTCCTGTTTCACAGTTCAAAATGAAGTTGGTGAGCCCTAAAGTTGTATGCTCTCATGAAACATTTCTGGTGTTTTCTTCTAGTGAATTTCTTATCACTGTAACTACTTCTATTCCTCACAGTGCTCTTTCAAAGCAGAGGTGAAGTGTTATCTGACCAGCATCTTTCTCAAGCATTCAATTCACTTTGACTTAGCAATAAAAAAAAAAAAAAAGGATCTCACTGTTTTATTTCATACACAACTTGAGCAGGCATAGACACATGTATTCTTCATTGCACACAATAAAAACAGCATTTAAACTGCAGTAATAAAAACCAGAGAAAATATGACACAGTTTATATGAGGCTGTAAAGACGCCTCACACCTACTATACAGTGCTGTAGTAATAATATCCATGCTTCATATACTGTGTTATAGGAAAATGTGAGTTAGTTAAAATAGTCTTTATTACCATCACTCAGTCAAACCAATTTTTGCAGATCTGTAGCAGAGCTTTTTTTCAATCTTTTCTGTTGTTTCTTGGTGTATTTTGATAACTAAAATTACTTGGATACAGTTATCTTTATTAAACTATTTAGCAATAGAGTGCAGGATCTCAGTTACATCTCATACATACATTTTAGTCTTCTGACTTTGATCCCTGTTTTGCCTGCTAAATTCCTATGTATGCACATTGTTCATAAGCCTTCCCTTGCTCTCCCTCTGTGATGGGAGAATGTGCAGCAGTTGAAATGTTTCTGTTGGGTTCACTGCTATCATGATTGCCAGTGGTCTTCAGACAGGTCTTTAACATGAAGAGTGTGTGTAACTGCTGCATTATGTACTGTAACTAGATCCCTCTGAATGCAAGTTCTAAGTAAGACTTAATGTAACTAAGCAAGACTTGATACCAGAACTGATTCATCTTTATACTAAATTCAGTTTTATTATCTAAGTGATAATTCAGTTAGAGCAACAGAAGATACTGTAAATGTCTCAGAGTTAGAGAGGTGATTTGACAGGACTGTGAATAAGCCACCCACAGAACACAATAGTATCCAGGTAGCTGGATATTTCCCATCACAGCACTTTTGTGTAGATGTGGTCATTGGGAAAATGATACTGCCTGTGTTCACTGTTACACCACATGGAATGATATATAACCTAGTCACTGTTCATTGTTCACCTCTGTGACTGCACACAAACAAAGAATAATGATCCCTTTCTTTTTGGACTCCTAAAGCATAGTTCATAGTACATATATGTACATTATTTCATATGCAATATATTTAACTGCTCCTAATCCAGATCTGGGTAGGAACTAATGTTTATATTGTAGTAAAGCTTGACAGACAATTTTGGATAGTGAAATCTTGAGAATGGCAAAGAATAAAATGGATTTCTCTAAGAGATTAGGACAAGGGGTGTAGGGCTCTGAAGAGCTGGGTAGACTCTAAGATGAGTGTTTTAAATAAGTGGTCCATTTTTCCTAGTAACTGGCTTCTTGTAAACACCAAGGGAAATTTCCAGGTTTCCAGTGATTGTAACAGTGACACATTTTATCAGAAGCTGAAATACAGGCGAAGGACACAATCAGGTTGCTGCTTATGGAAATCTAGTTACCTGTATTTGTAGGTGAAATTCTCCTCTTGCAGATAATATCCAACTTAATTCAATTCCCTTTCTTCTGGTAATTTTAAGACAGACCTTGTGACCACACCCAAACAGCTCTGAATCCAGCTTCTGAGTTACCCCTGGAGTTAGGTGTGATTGCATGCTGACAAACACCTATAGAGGTCATCTGTAGAGCAGAGATTTGCTAAAATCATTATGTTTCTGTAAACTGTCACAGGGTAATGTCATGGATCTGGTTTTCATACATCACAATGTTTTACAGTTGAGGGATAGCAACAGACTACATCATTTAATAGTTTAGCTGGGAAAGAACCTGAAGAGTGCCCAAGAGATTCAAATTAATACTTAAATCATATCTGTGGGACTGCATCCGACCCACTTCACAATAGTGCATTGTTCAGTAAGAGTGGAGTAGAGTTCTAGGTGTGTATGCAAGCAAAAGACTGAATCCAAATTGCTCAAACATGTCTTGTTAATCTCTGGTGTACGGTATCTGTAACAGTGATTACAGCCAATGCAGATGTAACTGATGCAAAGTAAGGATGCCATTTAAAACACCAATTAATATCTAACACTGTGAAACACCCTGAAAACCTTTCAAATTCATACAGAATAAAATAGGCTGGCTTTGTGAGACTATCTTAATATGGCCATCACATGAGCTGAAGTGTTCACACTGGAATTTCAGTAATTGCAAAGCATGAAGAAGTAAGAGTCCAGAATGTCAGAGTCTGATTCTCACTGTAATGAGGATTCCTCATTACACTTCCCTTGATCAGATTCATTCCAGGTATTCCGACTCTCCATGTGATATTGCAGTGAATATTTTACTGCCCTTGTTGGTGCAGTCTGTTCTTAAAGGGTGCTGCAGGACTGATTTAAATTACCCTTGTAGCATTTTAATATTTGAGTCTTACATGAAGTGTAGTATTTACAGCTTTGTACTTACACTTCTTTTACAAATTGCTCTTTGGAGACTCTTTTTGCTCTCAAATTGCTCTTTTTGCTGCCCTTTCTCACCAAATGTCTCCCTTTTCCAGTTGTCCTCAGCAAGACCTCATCACTAACAGCATCTGTGAATACATAAGTATCTTTACCCATGCATGCCAGCTCTGGGGATGAACACAGATGAAAAGTGTAGGCTGCGTCTGTGTGAGGAACACTGCAGCACTAGAGAAACGCTGGAATACCCTCTGTGTTGTAAGCACAGAGCTTCTGCAGGCTGTCCAATCAAACTCTCCTGGTGGTGTAAACATCACTAATAAAAGAATCATTTTGTCAGTGTAGATAATAGGCTTTTCTCAGACATTTGGGTTTGTAGATCTACATTGAGTTTCCTGTGAATTACTTAACTCTTACTGACATCTCGCTGGTGAAAAACGAAGGTGGGGAAGTTTCCATAATTCTCTGGCCAACTGTTTCAGTAATGGGAGTGTACTGTAATATTAAAATGCTGTAACAGAGCTGAGAAACAAAATCCCTCTTTCAGTGCTCCCTTAGTTTGATGGAATGTTATACCATCCTCAAATGCAAGACTGTGGCTAGAAATCATGATCTAGCTATAAATAATTCTCCTATATTGCTTGTTTGGTGGCATTTACTTGGAAGGAGCTTGCTTCTTTTCTTTACTCTGAAGCAGATTAGCTTTCTATGGCTGAAGGAGGTCAAAAATCACACATGTGCTGAAGCTGTAAAAAATGTCTGTAGAGAAGTGAGTAAGGACCCAAGGGTTTGGCTGTCTTAACTCAAAGCTCTTACCAATTGCACAAAATGAACATAAATACGCCCTGACTTCACTGGAGCAGAATATCCTCCTTTGCCTTCACAGGCTGAGCTGCCACCAACTAGGACAGAAACTCTGACTTTGTTTTAAGGCCTTCAACTTTATACCCAGTGTTGGTGTGGCTTCTAGGTGGCCTCAGGGAAAGTCACTACAAGTTTGGGGGATTTTCCACAACACACTCTGCTGGTCCTTTAACCCAATTTTAAATAGAGTAGCAGCTGGGTTTCCACCTCTTCTTTGACAGACTGTTTGGTAGCCCAGAATTCTGGCAAGAGCAGATACTGTGTACATTCAAAGCTGATTCAGAACATAAAAACCAGACAGCAAAAAGGAAAAGCTCTTGAATTTTCTCAGCCATGTTTCACCACATTGCTCCAGTCAGATGCATGATGAGGGAAGTCTCATGGAATACTTGATCTGGAGAACAGTTCTAACATAGTGGTTAAGGATTTAAAGTAACAATTCCTTGCATCTGTATCTTTTTATACTATTACTACTAATGATGAATTCTAATTGTTAGTTACTTTATTGTTATTATGATGCAGTATCTTTTATATTATTCCACTTTTTTTCCTTCATAAGTGTGTAACATGGGCAAACTGTCCACCAAATGGTCACAGCTGGTTTTCCAGGCAGGTGTGTTCCCTAATATTTAAAATCACTGCATAAATGGGTGCAAGTGCAGAATTGTTACCATTTCTTTTCACTCGATGCAGAAAAACGTATAATACAACCAACAGTTCTTAGAATTCGTTGTTCTGAAGATGTGGCTCAGTCCTGGCAGATCTGAGCATTGTGAAACTGCTGAAATAACGTCAATGAATTCCTGTGTGGATCCAGAAAGAATGCAAAACTGAGTGAATGTGTTTCTCAGCAGCTTGTGAGTCCCCTCAGTCATTTTACATTGTTTTGGTTGTGTGCATAGACCAAATAATTATTAAAAAAATACATATTCTGATAACATCAAATGTAAGATAAGTAACAGAATATGCTCTTCCTGCCCCAAAGGAAGGGAAATGCCCAGGTAAGGTTTACTGAAGTGGATGTGACATGTTTAAAGCTATCCATGGGTTCCAGCATTTCCCTAAAGCAGGACAACTATGCACAGACCTTGGTTCCTTCGACAGTTTCAAAGCACATTTTTTTGAAAATGATTTACAAAACAAACGAAGAACCAAATGCAATTACTCATTCTGTTTACATTTGATCAGTGCTCTGTTATCCTTTATTAACTCTTATTGTGACAGGTAATTCTTTGCACATGTTCATTCCTTGGGTACAGCAGAGAAAATCTAGCTGTATAACAAGATTGTAAGCAGCCAATACTAAACACCCTATAAAGTTATACTAGTGAAAACATGACTTACCTCTAGGTGGTTGCATCTTTGCTGAGCTTGCAGTGATCCAAGTAGATAGTTCATGGCAACTGCTTTGCTTGGTTTTAGGGACCATGAAAACTAATGATCCATATATGAAATCCTGATTCTCTTGTTTTCTCTGGATTCTCATACACTCGTAACGTGCCAATCGCACAAAAATAACTTTTGCAAAAGAGTTTTTTTCTTTTCCTCTCTTCCCTTCAGGCCACAGTATGGTGGCAAATTCTGCCAAGGTTCCAGTCGTATTTATCAACTTTGTAACCATCAGCCATGTCCAGCAAACAGCTTGGACTTCCGTGCCCAGCAGTGTGCGGAGTACAACAGCAAACCTTTCCGCGGATGGTACTACAAGTGGAAACCATATACTAAAGTGGAAGGTAATTACGCCACAGCTCCAATTGACAAAGGCAATTGCAGGAAGCAAGCTATAAGCTGCAATTCATCCATACTCCTTGGGCAAATATCACCCTGATGTAAGCAAACAGAAACTCAGTTGGCTCGTTTGAGATGTGTTTACTTTCTAGCACAGCTGAATCTGGCCTCCTATGCGACACTGCCTGTGCGAACATGCAGGGTTGATTTGGGTTGCGAATGTCAATCTTTGTCCTTAGAGTGACTCCCTGGCTGTTGCTACTCCTCTCTTTCATTTTGTTTTATGTATCAGTTAGTCTAAAACCAAAACAGAACAATTTCCATGGATTTTTCAGCATGGGAAATGCGAGCTCCCACAATAACACTACCAGAATCTTAATTTCTTTGGAATGTTCTCAGATTTCGAAACGTAACAATAAATCAACCCTTTGACTTTTCTGCTGATAGAGTCCCATGAGGCCTGCAAAAACAAACAACGCACTGGCATACATTTTCTGAAGTCATCTTTTACTAAGAGATCTTTATATAAAGTTCAGGTCTCAATAACTATTTCTCGGCTTTTTTACAAGCAAAGCTTCTTTTTACTTTCTGCATCTTCTTTGTGCAGATATTTGGAATCAGCAGTCATTGTGATCAGATAGAAAATACCTTTTCTGAAGTTTGAAAGCAAAGTTTCTAGCTGCAGTTGCTACTGCTTGATTCAAAGTGGCTGGGCTGTGACATTGTAGATGGTTAGCACCTGTACAGATTTGGGTTTGATGATACTAAACCTATANTATATATATATACACACAGAGACATAACACTTTCATCCATACCCTGATTATACTCTTTCCAAAAGTCTTTGCAGAGGTTTTCATGGGTATCTACAAATCTGTGCCCCAAGAGCCAAGGTGGCCAGAGGAAAAAGGAAATATGGTTTGACAGCATTTAACAGTGGATGTTGTACAGTAGGTGTTTAACTGAAATTAAGGTAGCCTCCACTGCTTCTTAAAGATGGAAGCTGTGTTTAGTTAAAGAAAAAGGATCTTAAAATTAGGGACAGAAGGCATAACTTTCAGAAGCAAGACATTCCCAAGTGCCTTTGGACTTCAAAGTGCCTGTCCTTACTCTTGTAGCTGCTTTTCAGAATCCTCCCCCAAGATCTACATTTATAGTCCTGAAAACATCATCTGGTTTTCCAGACTGCTGCAGATGCCTTGCCCCTGTATAAAATGCTATGGGAAATCCAGCTGCTTATGTAAGAATAAAAGGAAGCTATTTTGAATTCAGTTTCATGTTCTTCTAAATTCTGTTATGCTGCTATATTTATTGCACTTAACAACTGGTATTAAAATTGTGTATTTCAGCAGTTGTGTCAATATTTACTATTGCATGACTGTCTTTGTCTGTGTAGAGGCAGCCTTTTCTAAACATAAGACATCCATGTATGAGAAGAAATTTGATTGACAGTGGTTGGAATTTTTGAGAGGAAAGTGCTTTCTTTAGAGGAAAATCTGTCCCCAGTCCTAGCTTTCAGTTGAACTGGTCATTTGTACCCTCTTATATATTTTTCAAGTTTTAGCTAAAAATTAAATAAAATTATTTCAGTCTCCAATTTCTCTTAATAAAAAAATGGAATTTGAAACTGTGAACTGGTGGAAATGAAATCAGGGCCACGTCAGCAGAGCTAATACAGTGTACATGTTTTCACACTGGGTTTTAATTCTTAATTGTATGTGTGGTCAGTCAAACCCACACACTGTTTTAAAAGAGTATAATATAAGCTGCTGTAGTGGGCTGTATTCCTGTGCCCATCTCTGTGTCCTGCCACGTCACCACACACAATGAACTGTTGTAGCTTGACATCTAGGATGAAGCGACAGCAGGGTGTTGGTTTTGTTATTTTAAATTTAAACTGTGCTGCAGGTCTGCTAATAGTTTCTTCTCTTGTTGTGTTTTGTGTTTTGTTGTTGTTGTTGTTTTGTTGTTGTTGTTGGTGGTGGTGGTGTTTTTCCCCCTCAGAGGAAGATAGATGTAAATTGTACTGCACAGCTGAAGATTTTGACTTCTTCTTTGCAATGTCCACTAAAGTAAAGGATGGAACTCTGTGTTCGCCGAATAAATACGACGTTTGCATTGATGGAATATGTGAAGTAAGATTAATATTAAGTTTCTTACAGTCCTAATGTCTATTTTTATTAAGTGGGCAGTTGACTCCTTTACGGAAAACACAGCTGTGTCTTCAGATTCCCTTGTGTCCGAGTCCTTCACTTTTGCCTTTTTGGTTGCAGCAAGTAGGGTGTGATCATGGACTTGGTTCCAAAGCTGTATTGGATGCTTGTGGAGTTTGTAAAGGAGATAATTCAACGTGCAAGTTCTTTAAAGGCCAATACTTGATCCAGCACAAAGCTAATGGTAAGGAAAGCTGTTCCACATGATCATCAACTCTTTGCTGCGCTGTAGCCCCATGTAATATATATGACTCCTTGCTCATTAGGGCAGTGGTTAGAAGTCCAGATGTGAACTGAAAATCACAGGGAGAGCGACAGGAGAGTTCACATTTCCCCTGTTTCTTGGTAACAAGAAAGCTATGACCATAAGTCTTGGTTAGTTAATTTGCAAACATTGCTCTTGTTTCTTAAGCCACATTTTCCCTTTACGTGTGAATTTCCTCTTAAAAGAGATTTTAAGTGAAAAACTAGCTGTCAGCAGCTCTGACTGGAATGGGACTGCAGAAGATATAAGAAGCTATCCATAGCCTTATGCCAAACATGACAGTATTTCCATGTCCATTTTCAAATTAAGCTGCCTGGAAGCTCTCCAGCTGATTCAGTGGATGATACACTCGCTGGGAGGTGGACTTTTCTTTAGTGGACTGTCACAGGCTTCTTGTGAAACAATCTCACTGTGCTGCATTTTCTCAGGCATAAAGTGCAGATAGTGTTTCCTTGAGGATCCATTTACTGTTGATCATAAGACATGTCAATAATAAAGTCTACAGGCCAGGAAATTGTTCAGGATATACTCGTCCAGAGGTACAATGCTAGACAAATAATCTGAGCTGAACACTCTGCAAAATCAGCTGTATGCAATGTGTGCTAGAGACTGTCAGCAGTGTCTCATGTAGGTGCAGAATGAGTGAGATTTCTACATGTTCAGGGTGCACTGGCAGAGAGCAGGGAGATCAGTAGTGTACAGGGCTTTCCAAAAAAGCCTACTGCCTCCCAGTGCATCTCCTCTCACAACCTGGTCAGTGATGGAAGTGCATCTCCCCTCACAAACCTGGTCCATGATGGAAGCAGTACCCTCCAACTACTGTAGGGAGCTACACAGAAAGCTCGGTAAAACAATTACAGCGAAACCTCTGCTAACATACTCTGCATTTTTCTAAGGTGAACTTGCTTTTTCTTGTCTTTAATCACAAAGAAAAATTCCAGGAATTGAAATACCTCAGAGTCACTCTGATTACAGGCTGCGTGGAGGGGTTAAATCAGAGCTGGCCTCTCCTCCTGAAAATGGAGTCACTTTGGTGGGTCAGAGCAGCTGTCTTCAGTATCTTTGAAAGTGCAGACATTTAAATCTGGCTCGCTGGTGATAAACCATCCCTAACTGTATGCCAGCTGCAAAAATGCTGCTTCCTTCTTTCCTTCCAGACTACTACACCGTGGTGACGGTTCCAGCAGGAGCACGCAGCATACAGCTCCATGAGATGCAGGTCTCCACCAGCTACCTTGCGGTGCGCAACCTCGGCAAGAAGTACTACCTGACAGGAGATTGGACCATTGACTGGCCAGGGAAGTTCTCCTTTGCGGGAACAGTTTTCGATTATCAGCGCTCTTTTAACCAACCAGAGAGTCTATATGCAGCAGGACCAACTAATGAGACACTGGTCTTTGAAGTAAGCTTTCTTCTCTTTATTCTTCCCCTGATGTCTATTACAGAATTAGCAACGACAGCTTTAGCTCTGTACTGTAGCTTTCAGCAAGATTAAGGAATCGCATTGAGTCATGATAGCTTTCAGACTTAATTGTGTGGTCGTGCTAGATTGAGAGGCCTTTCACCACTTGAGCAAGAGCTGAAGTTTAGTAAACTGTCACAAATTCAGTGAAAAGGAAGGTGTGTAAACCACACCACGTTCATTACTTCTCAGTTGCTACACAATGGTAATGGAGATTATAAATGCATCCCGTAAGTGGTACAAAATAAAACTCAGTGATGTAAAAAAATCTAACTTTATGACAAGGCTGAATGGTAGCAGTTTCAAACAGGATTTTGGAAACTTCAGGTGCATGCAGCCATTTTTGCATCTGCCATGGGACACAGATGGTGAAAATGCCACACATAGGCTCCAGTCTAAGTTCTGTTGATGTGGTTCTATTGGTGATAGCATCTGAAATAACACATTTGGTATATCTTTATCTCCCAGTCAAATCTCTGTCACCTGCTCTCTGCTGGATGTCCTGCGGTGAAACTGTATGGTTTGTCCCAGTGTGATAATTTTGAAATTGGCCACTAAAACTTCAAAGAAGTCTTTTTATTTCAGGTTTCTTTACTGTATTTTCTTTTAAAATGTACCACAGCATCTAAGAGTCCATTTCTGGCTGCTTCTCCAAAGTCTTCACTCCTTGTTAGCTGCATTAGCTTTGCTAGGAAGCTCTGGCAGGTCTTTGGCTTTGTAACTCAGCTGTGTTGTCTGTTTTGATGAATATTTCCCTGTGAGAAGGAAGAAGCCCTCCCCAGAAATGATTCAATTCCTTCCTACACCTTTGACCCTCTGGCCAGCTCACTATCGCACACAACTTTCTCCGAGGTGCACTTGGGGAGCATGTGAGCAAGCACTGCAGCTGTGCTTGGGGGCAGCCCTCTGTGGTTCACCCCCCACCCAGGACTGACACTACTCTCTGCAGAAGTTCAGCTGTTAGCTGGGAGCTCTGCATCCCATCTCCCTTACTCAGCTTTGTTCTCTTAAACTAAGAAGTACAGTAAGTGCAGACCGTGACATGAAATACAGTCTTCAAGGATTATTTGAACTTTCACAACTCTTCAGTCAGTGTTTGTTTGGAATACTGAAGAGCCTTGCTGCTATTCCTACTGACTGAGTAATGTACTTAAGCGTACCCTTAAGAACCACTGAACTTCATGGACCATGAACATGTTAAAGTATTTTAGGACAGACATTTTAGAATGGACAGTTTGACATCAGCTAAGAATGTGTATTTTCACAAATTACCATCACAAACTGCAGTGCCTTTTAAAAACAGTTTTTTTCTCACTTGATTTTTTTTTTTTATTTGGGGTCTGTGTGCTAATAGGGGTGCTCTGGTCCAAGGAGGAGTTTGGTCTACAAGTTACAGATGCATTTCCCTGTCTGCAAATCATCTCAAAATAGCCTTAGTCCAAAGAAACAAGCACATTTCTAAATACTAGATGCAGTGCCCCACCTCGAATACTGCATCCAGTTCTGGTGTTCCCATCATGAGAAGGACACAGAGCTGTAGCAGCTGGTCCAGAGAAGGGCCACAAAGATGATCCAAGGGCCGGAGTACCTCTGCTATGAGGGTAGGCTGAGGGAGCTGGGGTTGTTCAGCCTAGACAAAAGAAGAAACCTTAGAGCTCCCTTCCATTACCTGAAGGGATCCTACAGAAAGGCTGCAGAGGGACTTTTCATAAGGGTGTCTAGAGACAGGACAAGGGGGAATGGTTTAAAGCTGAGGGGGAGTAGGTTTAGACTGGATCTGAGGAAGAAGTTCTTCAGTACAAGGGTGGTGAGACTCTGGAATAGGTTATGGATGCCTCCTCCCTGGGTGTGTTCAAGGCCACGATGGATGAGGCCTTGAGCAGCTGAGTCTAGTTGAGAGGCATCCCTGGCAGGGAGGTTGGAGTAGATAATCTCTGCAGTCCCTTCCAACCTGAGCCATTCTATGAAGTGTTCAGCTGAACTCTCAGGAATCTTATTTGTCATAATACAAAGTGGATTGAACTCTATTATTATAGAGCTGAAGTATGAATAATAAATTGCCTGTGAGATGTCTTGGCTGCACATCATGCACATACTTGCAGAGTAAAGAAAAAAAAATAATGCCAAATAACACTTCTATTTTCATCCTATCAAATTATGCTAAACAGTTTTATTAAGGTTTAACATTTAACTGGAGGCTATTGCTCCTTTGAGAGCTTGTTTAAACTTCCCTTGTATTTTTATTGAAATACCTACACCACTGGATTTGCTAAGATTCTATTGACTGAAAATGTTGCAGTTACATATTCCCCAATTAGATATTGCTATAAGATATAGTTAAGAAAGGTTTTTTTTTTCCTTTCAATAATTTAAGCAACAGCCAACAAACTGAATTTGGAAAGAAAAAGACAAAATTTTCTGTTCAGAGAGCTGCATTATTTATGATTTCCCAGTCACTCCAAGCAGCAATTATGCCAATGAAAACTAGAGAAATATGCTTTCATGAGAAAGCAGACATATTGCTTAAGTTCTGTTTGCAGCAGTGATAATGAAACAAATTTAACTATAAATACCAGGCACCGATAGAAGACTGGGGAAAAAAAAGGAGTTTCTCAGCATGTTACATTATAGCTTCTTTTAGTTTTTTTCAATCTCAGCTGTAATTTTCAGGGAAACATGAAAAAATAAAAATAAAAGTCCTGCCAGTCATTTTTTTTTTTTT
Source organism: Ramphastos sulfuratus (assembly GCA_013399055.1). Taxonomy (NCBI): domain Eukaryota; kingdom Metazoa; phylum Chordata; class Aves; order Piciformes; family Ramphastidae; genus Ramphastos; species Ramphastos sulfuratus. Next base: position 61,904 of record WBNM01010413.1, on the reverse strand, counting down.
TATCCAGTTAAATTAGTTTTCAGTAAGATAATGCTTTGCAGGGTTCACACCTCAGCTTCTCAAGTAATTTTCAGATTAGTTTTTTTTCTTAATTTTAAAATGAGATTGTACTAAAAGGAAATGGAATCATTATTTATTAGACTTTTTTTTTTTCCCCAGAAGAATTCAGAGCAAGGCCTTGTAAAAGTGCACACTGCAGGGATTGAGAAACTGAATAAACTGCACACATAAGCACAGGAACTTTTATTATTCAGGTGGGCAGAAAGTACAAGGTTTTGTAGGTGTATTTATTGCCATTCTGCAGTGATCTGACAGATTAACACATCTTGTGCCTGTTTAGTTTTAGAGTCATAGTTTTGCTAGGCATTTGGGTGGTGACTCAGTCCAGGTTTTTGACTGTGTCTCTGAATGCAAACCAGCCTGCACATCTCCGGAGTGTTCAGCTTGTGCAAGTCCCCTGAGCAGCATCCACAGGAGAGGATGGGACCAGTGCTCTCCAGGTATGGGTCCAGACAGGTCTGGCAGGTCTGTGCTGGAGGCAGTCACTGCCTTTGAAATGCAGTAGTTCTCTACAACACTGTCTTGAAGGAGACAGCTGAAGGAGGTATTGAGGGAAGGAGGAAACCCAAATAAGAAAAAAATCATAAAATTCCTTCATAGAATGGTAAGGTTGGAAGGGACCTCAAGGATCCCCTTGGATCCTTGGTTCCCCTTGGAACCCTAGTTCCAACCCCCTGCCATAGGCAGGGACACCTCCCACTAGTACAGGTCACTCAAGGCCTCCTCCAACCTGGCCTTGAACACCTCTAGGGAGGGAGCAGCCACAACCTCCCTGGGCAACCTGTGCCAGTGTCTCACCACCCTCACTGTAACAAGTTCAGCCTTGCAGTTCAGCAGAATGTTGTATTTCTGGACAGTGTGTTCCTGTGCATCTGGTTTTCTATCAGTTTTTTTTAAGCAGGCATCATTTAATCAGACTTCACAGTCCTAAGCATCATTCAAAAAAGGGTAAGAGACAAGAAGATGACTGATAAAGTGCTTTTCTCATTTGCCCTGAAATTGCATCGAGAAATAAGCACACTTGTTCTATTTACATACATTCTGTGGCTACAATTCTGGGAAGCAGTTACACCAAGGAAGGCAGTAAGTCTGTGATTTCTCTAGTTTGTGGAAGAAAAAATACAAACTATATTGGCCAAACGTTTTCTGAGGAGGAGGAGAACAGTGTGAGGTGTAGGACTGGTAGTATTTCCTGAGCATAACTACTGGAAGTCCAAATTCATCAGAAACCTTTCTAGATTGCTCAAGAATTAATTTCACAGATGGAGGGAAGGCAAAAAAAAACCAAACCCAAACCACCAGCAAAACAGTGCCCTTCAGACTTTCAATGTCTTTACTCTGCTGCAGTTAGAATTATTGATATTTTGGTGATTGTGGGTTTGTAGAAATCAATAAAAGATTAAATGAAAAATAATCATGGATTCAGAAGGCAATTCCCAAAGTGGTCAGATTCAGGTTAGATGAAATAACAGATGGTGGGCTGAGGGGCAGAAATGGGTCAGTTAAATGACAATCCAGGATCAGAAATTAATACCAGGTTTTAAAAATATGCTTTCTGTAGTGTAATTGTCTCATCTTAAATGGAAACATGTTGGATTTTTTTTTTCCTTTAATGTAGTTGAATATATTCAGCTCATTTATCTGTCATTTGGTCATAGGTAAGCCTAGGTCAGCACTTTCCATTTAAAGACCTTGTCAGTGTTTTGCTGTTAACTGAAAAATATTTAACTTGAGGAGATACAAGCAGTAAATTCATCATTCATTTATCTGGCTTTGCAAATAAGGGCTGCCAGTGGGCACCACCAACTGCTGAAAATAGTTTCCAGAAGAGGCTAGGGCAGCACAAGGGACATAGCCAGCACTAGGCTCTGACTGTCAGGTTCACATCCCTTTGATGAAATCATCAGTCACCTTCAGGACTTATTTAATGCTGGGAAGGATTCTGAATGGGCAAAAGAAACTGAATGGTTAGGTGGGCATGAAAGATACTGTGTGACCAGGGACCGAAAAACCAACTTTAAAACATAAGAGTGCATTGGGTTGGAAGGGGCCTTTGATGGTCATCTGGTTCAGTCCTCCTTCAGTCAGCAGGGACATCCCCAACTAGATCGTGTTGCTCAGAGCCCCATAAAGCCTGACCCTGAATGTCTTCAGGGATGGGGCTTACATCGCCTCTCTGGGCAGCCTGTTCCAGTGTTCATAGTAAAGTTCTAACTAATGTCCAATCTAAATCTGCCCTTCTCTAGTCTAAAGCCATTGGCCCTTGTCCTGTCACTGCAAGCCCTTGTAAAAAGTTGCTTTCTAGCTCTCCTGTAGCCTCCTTCAGCTACTGGAAGGCTGCTGTAAGGTTTCCCCAGAGCCTGCTCTCCTCCAGGCTGAACAGCCCCAACTCTCACAGCCTGTCCCCACAGGGGGAGGTGTTCCAGCCCTCTGATCATCTCTGTGAGTTTAACAATTTGTTTTTCCACTCTGTTAATAAATGGATGAAGAATTGATTGAATTGAGAAACCAAATAAGATTTGGGAAGGCACTGTAGTCTTTCAGGATGAGATAGAATCACTATCCTCACTGAAATTTACCTGAAACTTGGTGAAATGTTGAATCAAGAAACTGTGAAATCTTTGTTAAGTAAAAAATAAAGAACCTTTTATTTCGACGGCAATAAGTAACAGATGGGGAGGATGCTCTGCAAAGAGGCAGACATTCACGGGAAGAGAAAGTGAAGGGAGCTTCAAGGCAGGAATATTGTCTAATTAAAACCAGTGAATCACTTCCCCTTTACCTATAGGAGGAAAAAAGAGAAAGGAGGCCAGGTGGAATGACTTTAGTGATCATCTAGCTACCACTGGGAGAAAGCCAAGTTGCAGTTATAAAGCATTGCATGTATTGTTAGCTACTAGATGATAAATTTGTACCGATTTCCCCTGAAGAGAAAGTGAGCTAAAGAGAGCTAAGATGTGCTTATGGGATACAGATGTTGGTTCAATCCAGCAGATAAAAGGGTTCTCCTTCAGTGAGGAGAGATTAACTGGACACTATCCCTCAAGGTTGGACATTTAGCATATGAAGAGTAAAAAAAAATGGAGACACAATAACAACAGTAAGATAAATTTGAAACAGCTGAAGTGGAAATGAGATCATCCAGGACCTTTAGTGGATACTCTGGTGTTCTTTTTTTTTTACTTTTAATGACCTTAGTGGACTTTGCTGAGAAACAATAGTTTGTCATAAGCTTTATGTTAAGGTGGTGTTTGAAGTTACTTTAGAAATCCTGAAGGGATAAAAGCCCCTTTTGTTTTAAGGTTTGGCTTAAGCAACCAATGGGCAACTTCCTCAACTAGTGCTTTCCAAATAGATGTTCTCTCACTTTCCTTTGAAGTTTGTGGTGGTAGGACCTGTCAAAACTCCCACACAATAACTGCCCATTCAAGACAATGGTCTTGCTTTAAAACTTGTTGAACTGAGTTCTCCTTAAGCACCATGTACTGCATGCTTAGATTTGTCCTACTGAAATCAGAGTAAAGCCATGAAAGTCTTTGGAATTAATCTTCAATGAACAGAGAGCTCAGAATTTGGCTTAGGATGTTAGATGTTACAATTTATTTATTAAACAGTGTGTAGACTCACAGTGGGTGAAGCCTGCAGGTCTCACAAGCACAACACAGCCAGGTAGTAGTCTTCACAGGGATGAACTTCTCTGCCTGCCCCTATGGGGTATTTGCTGGCTGACTGCAGATAACTTAGCTCTGTTACATCCACCTAGAGAGATTACCAAAGCCTTACAAAGCATGGGAGTGACCCAGGAAACATAGATGCAGTTTGAAGACTCAGATCAAAGGTACCATGCATGCTGGGATTCAAAACTCTGGCCTTATGCCCAATTTGTAAATGATGCATGTGCAGAATCATTGGAGATGGAAATACAAGCAGGACACAGAGGGAAGCAACAGCTATTCCTTTACCTGCCTGTTTCTTTGTCCTTAGCCTCTCTCTCTGATGAGTATCTGTTAGGTAAGGGGTTGGGGGTTTAGCTCTTTTCATGCCAGGCATTAGCACACTTTTCTATATATTTGGACAGAATATTTTGGAAGAAAGAGGAGTCTGTCACATCTACATTAGTTTTACATTTTAATTCAGTGTGTTGCAAGTAACCTCACATGTATGTCTTCCAATAAAAACCACCTGAAAAGCACAGAGTCAATCACAACAAAGCAATGCTGATGGACCCCTTCAAAATGGTACCTGAAAAATGTAGCACTGTATTGGAAACAGAGGACAACCATGGGGGAAAAACTGTAATCTCAAACAAAGGAGCAGATGGACAGCTAGAGTAGAAAATAGATTGGTTTAGCTTTGAAATAGGAATTAGCAGCAAAAGGAAAAGGTTCTTTACTCAGGAGAATTCAATTTAGCCATTGTTTTAACAGTTTGTGCCCTAAGCAGAAGCCACAGCTCTTTTTCTTCAGCATAGCCCTGGCAGTTTCCAGCCGTAGAGTCTGTGGGTTTCCAGCTCTAGAAGCTGTAAATTTTATAACTCAGCGCCCTGCGGTCAGAGCTGCTGAGTGTTGTGTCTGAAGTCAGGTGGTTGGTGTGTTAAAGGTAGACATTAAACAGTTCTGTTGAGGAACTGGAAATGTTTAAGGAGGTTGTTTGCCAGCTGTAAATTTGGGAGCAAATGCCAGTTGGCTGGAAGGATGCTGGACTGCATCCAGTTAAGTAGACTAGCACTGGAGGTCTTTCCAAATTTGTAGGTCTGATAACTTGGCTGTATGTGCAGACTTCAGTTATTGGGTTCTTAAGGAAGGCCTTCATAATGAATGTTTGAAAATACAGTAGACAAACTTTTATATGCTCATTATTTTGGCAAAACTGCAACTTTGCAATAGTATTGCGTTCCTGGTGAGAACTTAGTTGAATGTTATACACTGTATACTGCTTTTCAGCTGAGTGCCAGGCACTTTGAAGTATATGGGTTTGTATCCTGCAGTATTCTGTCTCCAGTACTTTTCCAGAGTTTGATTTTGTCCCTTTTCTACACAGCCGGAATGGTCTGGGAGGTGAGACCTAAAGATGATGCAGCTCTTGCTTTGTAAACATTCCCTCTTGTGGTGTGCAGAGTGGGAAGGGGCTCTAGTTTTGGCTGGTGGCCAGGAAAGGAGAGGAAGTTCACTATGCAGTTGAGCTTGCCTGTTCCAAGTGTGTCTGCCCTCCAATGCAGGAGAAGAGGCTGCAGCCCAAGGTCTTGTAATGTGTGTGGCCAAGTTGCCTGGGGTGCAGGATTTGCCCTCAGCTGGAGGTTCTGAGTTTCTTGCATCACTGTGTGGTTATTTTCTGAAGTGCTAGATACTGACATGTCTTGTTCTGACTTGTCTGAGATCATTTGCTCTTCATTCCCTTCACTCTGTTGCAGCACCAGGAGGTCTAACAGGAGTAAAACTGGTACCCACCTTTATCTTCTTATTGTCCTTCCTCCGCCTTCTCTATTATGTTGTTCAGGATGCATTTGCTCTGCTTCTTGCCTCTCCTATCACAAAGCAGAACCCTTTCAGAAGCCAAGTGTTCAGTCTAATACTTGAGGGCATTTTTATTAGAAAGGTTTCAAGCTTTACTGGGTTTATGGCCACTGATATACTGCAGCTTTATGACAGTTGTCAGAATCAAATGAGATGAGAGCTAACCCTTACACAAGGCCTTGAGGTATTAAAAAAACCTCCTCCTCTTCTGACACTTGACTTTCTAAAAGGCCAGATAGAATTTCAGCCTCTGCATTTGAAGGAACACAGAACACCTACTGAAATGGGGGAAAGTGAATCCCCCAGGACCTTGACAGAGGAAAGCTGACTTTGTTGGTACATTAGCCAGAAAATAAAGCTACTCTCAAAATAGTTTAGTGGATGCCTAAGGTGCTGAGGTCTGTGCTGGAACTCATAGGACCTTCCAGTGAGTAAAAGCAAATTGAAGTATTTTGAGGTCTGGTGTGTAACAAAAATCAGGAAAGAAATTGATTTAATTAAAGAAATAATTCTCCATGGCTCAGTTCTTAGTAGAGTTAACCTTCCTATTTTCTCCTGAAGCATGTGCTCTGAACATTGAATATTTGTCTGAGTTTGGCCTAAAGGACAGTAGAGTGAACACACATTGTACAAACCTGTGTTTTTTAGAAGCTGTAATGCCTGTGGAGTTGAGGTTCAAGTTTCAGCATGACTGTGGAACAGCTCTTTTAACAGAGTTGGACTTTTTACTGTCAGCACTCAGACAGCTTCCTTAAAAGTTTATATGGAAGAGATATTTTCCTTAAGCTGAAGGGGCTGTTAAATCTTCTAAAAGATTTACATCAAATAGTGATGAGTAGCCAAGGAAGAACAAGAGGAAATTTCCCCCAAATCCTCAATCCATCCAACACACTGCCACAGGCAAACTCCAGCACCTGCCAGTGAGCCCTCAGTGAGCATAGGGACTCACTTGGTTAGGGCCGGCTGCAGGCGCAGAGCACTGAGAGCTAGGGCAGGGGCAGTAACAAATACTGCATTACCAAGGCTTTGGTTGATCTTGCACATCTACTGGAGGCATTTCTGCTTCACCAATCTAGTCAAATGCCTTCTGATTTAAAGAGGCATTATGCTGAGCTCTGTGTTTCTGCACTCTTCTCTTACATGCCCTGCAGATGTTAGGCCAAGCAAATGCATTGCTGGTTAGGAGTTACTCGGATGCTTTTTAGCTTACTGGAAAATGAGTCAAACTCTGTCACAAGCACGGGGTGTATAAATATACGACGTGTGTAACATGTTTAGTTCACCTTTCTTCAGAATGACAGAATCCCTTTCTGTACCCCCTCCCTTTTTTCTAAACAAACCCCTCTATAGATCCTGTTACAAGGCAAAAATCCTGGGATTGTTTGGGAATATACATTTTCCAAGACCAACAATGAAAGCAAGACATCTGTCAAAAAGGAAAGCTACTCCTGGGTGACGGTGCAGTCAGAGTGCTCAGCTACCTGTGGTGGTGGTAGGTAACTTCCCAATTGCTAATCCTCTTAGTTTTCACTTTTTAAAACATCCCAAACATTCCTTTGGTTTTGCAGATGTATGTCAATACATGCAGGGGGTTACACTGAACACTGAGTCCTTGGGCTGATATGAAAATGAAGTACCTTCATACTTCCTTCATAGTGAGGAAAAAGTCTTTCCAGCCTGTCACAGCATGTCACAGCAGTCTCTCTTTTCAGGTCACTCTGTGTGCATTTGGTATCTTGCTGTTGAAGCAAGGTGGGGAATGTGCTTTGTTGTTGTTGTGATTTGGAAACATAGAAAGATACCAAATAATTAGTGGCATTTATCTTATCTGTAGAGGGTAACTGAACACTAAAATATTATGAAGACCTCTACTGGCTGTTGCACCGTGATCTTCTCACTGTTTAATTACAAATATTTGAGTGCTGACAGGTCAAAGTTTGACATTTTCTCTAACCTAAATATTTCTTATTAGCTTAGGTATTTGCTTTGTGCAGACCATCTATTACATCTGGGGTTTTTTTTTAAATCCTGGGTGTTCTGTCACTGAAAGCAGAAAAGTAGCATGTGGGAAGTCCTATGAAAATAATTGAGAATTAAAATTTTAGAGGTCATATAAATCAGACTGTATGACACAGTTGTCTTTACTACCAAAGAACAGGGCTGGGTAACAAGGGAATGCCATGCTGTGCTCCTGTGTTGGCTAAAAAAGCCCAGGTGAAATTAAGGACTACCTTGCTAGCGTGTTGTCAGACTTTGCAGCATCTCAGCAAATTGTTTATGGAAGAAAACCCACCAGGAGCACTGCAGACATAAAATATGACAAGTGCATTTTTCTCCTTCCCTGTAAAACAAATGAAGCTTGCAGCATGGATATAAAGATGATGGAAACAACCCTGCTTCCAAATCTGCCTTGCTATGCCAAATGAACCGTGTGTGAGGTGAATGACACATCTCAATTAAATAGAAAAGTACCAAATCACTTCATCTTTTAAGGCATCTGTAGTCCTGTCTGTGGTCTGTCCTGCTGTTGATGCTGGCTAGAGTTTGGGAACCTGCAGATTTCTGAAGTCTGCAAAGGTCTTTTCCTGTCAAAAGCTTCAGAATGTTTTGTTGCAGTTTGCCAGTGCATGAGGAGAGCTCTAAGCAAGCACTGCCACTGCCTGTAGGGAATCAGGATTTGAAGAACTGCTGATTTTTTTGCTGGGGGATGATTCTGCAAGTATGGTGCTTTTAACTAAAATGTTTCATCTGATTTCAACAGTAGCTGTGTTACAGAGAAGGAAATTAATCTTAAGAACACATTGCCAAATTATTTAGTTCAGATTGGTGGAAATGGACCAAGGATGAGCTTGGACTTGTTTAGTTAAAATTCTTCTCTACTATTTTTTTTGAGTAAACTTTTAGTTTACTGTATTTTTTTTCCTGATACTGCCATAGGACACCTTACAGCAAAAGCCATTTGTTTAGAAGATCATCGAACACGAGTTAATTCCTCCTTGTGTGGCCCAAGGATGAAGCCTTTAACCGAGATGAAGCTCTGCAATGCTAATCCCTGCCCAGCATAGTAAGTTCTCTTTACTTTTGCACCTTCTGGCTGTGCCTTTTGACTCAGTTTGCCATGAAAGAAGTCCTCTCCAACAGACCCAGAGGATTGTATAGCCTGTTAGAGGAACTCACTTTTATTCTGTGAGGTAAAGCAGCAATTGTTCAAAACTATTGTGTAGGCTTCTGCCCAAGGATAACAATAGAGGAGGTATTTCTGGTGTTGCTAAGCAGGACCTCCTGAGGATTGCTTGCAGCTCTGTCACCATGCTGGGGTTAGCTATGTGACACTGAGTAAATCTAAGTTACTTAGAGGCCTGTTCTGCCACCTTTACTCACCTTGAATCAATAAGACCATTTCCTGAGTAAAGTGCTACTCCCCGTGTGGAAGCTTGGCCCCATGACTCAGATTCCACATATTAGATTAGGTTAAAAGAATCTGGTGAAGTGTAATCAGTAATTTTTGGACAAAATGTCCCACAGAGCATTCTGAGCCCGAGAAGAGGACTATCTAAACCAAATAAATCGTCAGCAATGCTCCTGGTGCCCACAAAAATAAATAGTGAGACACTTCCTATGTGAACAATCCGATTTCCTAGAAGACATAAGAAAGATGAGATGCAAAGGAAGACACTGACAGACAGATCAGCAGTTAGAATCCAGCTGACCTGAATCAATAGAGCTCCTCTGCAAGCAAGGGAGCTATGCTGATTTATAGGAGCTGTAGCAGGGGTCCCTTGGAAAATAAAAGTTGTGTGCTTATATAATTAAAGACAGTATTATGTGGCTTAGAATAGAAATGGTAGATTTAAGGACACATTGCCCATCTTTCTTTTGCTGGTTGTTGAGTTTTCACTGTTGGATTCCTGACTTTGCAACTTTAATGTGACTTCAATTTTACACCAAAGGTCAGACAGGACATTTTGACCTCCAGAACAGGAGGTGTTCTGAAGCACTATGTTGAAAACATTCAGAGTGTTTCAGTGGCAGACAAAACCAGCTGAAGATGCACTGAAGTGCACAGGCAGCAGAAAGCAGAGGAAACGGAGGAAAACTGTCAGCCTGGTGTCATCTGCTGGTTTTAGTCTGCAGTGATAAAAGCAATTGGCTGAGCTTGCTGCCCTCCTTCATAGAACAGCACATTTGGGGAAGTTTAATAGGAAGCATTCCTCATTTCCTCCAACCCAGAAGAGGATGATGAGGCAGGGCACAAGATGTATGTTCTGTGGTGACTTTGTTTTGACTTAAAAATCCATAGTTTGCAGTATGTTGAACATACTAAAAAATAGCCTAGTAATAGTTTGGAATTTCCTGCAAAATCTAAGGATGACAGAAGAGTAGACAAAATCCAAATGGCAAATTACAGCCTGTGACCACAAAAGGATGGAGATAAGGTTTATATAATGGAACCATCTGACACGAGAGCCCTGTGGTCCTGCTTCAGCAGTTTCTTTTGATTGCATTTAGCCACATGATTTTCTCAATACCAATTTTAAGTAATCTTTGTAGCCAAATCAAATCTTGTCATATGCAACTTATCTCCTGCCAGAACTATTTTTATCCAATGAACTCAGTACCATGTACACAGAAATGTATTGGCTGTGACATTCCCTGGGGTCTTTCAGAGCAGTTTGTGCTTACCTTTGTTTTGATGTGGCATCATTATGCTTTAAAGCTTCATCAAAATTTTAGTCATTTCTACTGAACACACACAACATTTCCATTTCTGTTAACCAGAGACTCCAAAGTGTTTTGAGCGTCCATTGATGCACCTATCACTGAAAATGCTGAATATCCCATCTGACACTCAGTGCAATGTTTTCATGCTGGACTTGACCTGATAATCTTAATTTTACTACTTCAAAATACAGTTCATGACTTGAACCCTTAAAAAAGTACAAAAAGAACAACCACAAAAGCCTAAAGCCACCTCTATGGAAAAACAACTCACCTCACTAATTTAATTGTTCTTAAAATCCTTAGTATATATTAATGTATGGAGGTTCTACATGTAGGACTATGTCTAAAATTAACAGATTGCTGCTATTCAACTGAGTGAAACTATGCCAGAATATCTGCTGAGGAATCTGCCCAGAAAATCACAACATTAATATTTGCCATAAAATTGAGATTGCCAAAAAACCAATAATTTAAAAAAAAAAAAAAAAAAAAAAAAAAAAAAAAAAAAAAAAAAAAAAACATGGGGAAACAAAAAAAAGCCCAAAAACCCAAAAAAAAAAAGTAGTATTAAGAAATACCATGGAGGAACCAACAAATGCTCAATAGCCAGCAAATAAAGCAAACCCAAATACAGTAGGTGTAATAGGAAGGAAAGGAGGTGAATAAGAGGTGTGACAGGAGCCTGCCAGTTCTGTGACATGAAAGAGGCTCCAGACTTAGAAAGGTCAGTGAGGAACAAGTACTGCATAAGAACAAAGACTTGTTAGCCTGAGTAGGAGCAAACTACTATCCCAACAGTAAGAACTCAGAAAGGCATCAGTACTGCACACTGTTGTTGTTGGATTTCAGAGCTGCCAAATCTGGTCATAATTATTTAGTTATTTGAGCTAATGAAAGATACTCTTGGAGCACAGCCCAGATAATCTTGGAAAAGGGCAGTTTACTAGAGGACGTTGAAGTAGGTTTATTGCCCTGTCCTCTGTGAAGAGGGGAACCTTCTAAGCACTTAGAGTGAATAAACTCTTAGCATGAACACTTTGGGTTGCTCTATCAATCACTGTTGTCAGAAACATCAAGGCAAACTAATTAAAAGTTGTAAAATGGATAAAACTACAACTTTTTTTTTTTTTTTCTTCCAGAAGTTTGTATTGCAACAGTCCAAATATTTATAAATCAGACAAAAAGAAAACTTCTGACGTGCTCTGGAATTACATAACTACTGACTTTTCACATTAGTATTTCTTTGTCCTTAAATTAGTGCTTTTAATATTTCCCACTACTTTTGGCAGTTACTGAAGTTACTAGACTGAGAGTTGGGATTTCTTCTGTTCCCAAAGGGATTTTTTTTTTGTTTCAAAATGAGCTTTTTATACATTTTTTTGCAAATTAAAATCAGCTTTGTTTTCAGGCAGATGTGAACAGACAGGCAAATGGGATGCTGTTCATCTTTCACACAGTAAGAAAAGGGAAAGAAAGGAGCTTTCTTGCCATTAAAAGTGTACGTAAGCAGCTATTCCAGTGCCCACAGGACTGGTGCTGCGAGAAGCTGCAGAAGCAGGATGGGCCAAGGCATCAGATGTGAGATCAGAGCCTTTCTGTGGCAGAAATGATTTATAAATTTGTTTAAACTGCTGTTTTAAAATAACCAGTTTCATGTCAATGCCGGGTCCTTGGATAAGAGTTCTCAACTTGAGCAATCATTTACTCAGTCATAATTTACTTTGTTTCTCCACTTCTGTTTTCCTGCCTAGTTGTTACTTCAGGTGTCAGGTTGTAAGCTTTTGAGGACAAAGACAAAAGCGGTAGGTTTGCAGAATGTTCCACAAAGGCTGGGGACCCTCTCAGTGCTGCAGTTATAGAAACAGCAAGCAGCTATGGACATTTCCAAGCTGACTTTATCCTGAGCAATTGGCAATAATTCTTCAGACGTTTGGTAATTTCAGTGAGATGATGCATAACTGAGGCATGCCTGCGACTGGAGTATGGATCTACCCAACAGCTTTTGCTTGTTAAAGTTCTTCTGTTGTATTTAGATTCTGCATCGTCTGTCTGCCAAATTTATTAGTCTGAGGACATTTAAATCCTGGCAATGCTGATGACACAAGGGCTGGTTTTAGCAAGCAAGCTCTTTTTGTGACTAGAGGCCAGTAAGCTTTGACATGAATACCACTGGACAGCAGCATGCCAGCATTCATTTCCCTCTCTGTGTGTCTGTGCACAGATGCGTCAGGAGGCACACGCTCAGCTAAACTGACCCTGTTCTTTCCTGGCTATGCCACCTTTTCTCTTCTGAGAGAGATGTAAAAAAGAAAACATGTAGTAACAAAGGCAGAACCTTCCAATAACTGAACCTGATTGATTTACAGACCTCCCTCTGTCCAGCTTCTTCCTTCAGCCCTGAGTCTGTTAGGCTCTTTGGAGGTTCCTTCAGCAGTGTAAGTGACAAAACGATCATCTTGCCATTCTTGGGGAAGAAGTTTTTGTTTCCTGTTTTTATTGAAGAGATTTTCAGATGTGGTTAGAAGCAATGGTTATTTGTTAGCCAGACCCTCAGATCTTCTGGATGCTCCACCAGTCTCAATGGCAGCAAATCTCTCTCAGTCCCTGCTGAATTCCAGATTCCAGGTCGGGTTCATAGGCAAGCTGGTTCTGGTAGATGGTAACTGCAAAGAAGTAATACTAGTTTTTCTAGTTGTGTGACTTGGATTTCATCCCTAGCAAAATGCTTCATGCTTTGAAGATAGATTATGTAACTGCAGGGTTTTGATTGCTGGAACTGATAAACCCTGAGTAATTCCCATTTGATAGGTTGCTCCTGTGCACTGGCTTTATAAGGCTCGTTGGACTCCTGTGTTTTTAACATCCATTTTTCTCCTTTAAGCTGGTCAGCAGGTGAATGGAGTGCATGCAGCAAATCCTGTGGAGGAGGGCAGCAAAGTCGTCTCATTCAGTGTGTGCAGAGAAGAGCTTTCCAAAGAGAGGAGGTCGTGGCCCATTCCCTCTGTCCTGTCAGCACTCCCACCCAGGTGCAATTGTGCAATAGTCAGGACTGCCCACCTGAATGGAGCCCTGGCCTATGGTCTCAGGTAATCTAAAGAAAAACTTCCATTTCTGTTTGCTGGCACAATGAAAATACTGCCAAAAACTCTGCTGTAAAAGAAGAGTGGTCCAACCTTTGTGCAAATGAGTACTTTGCTAGTGGCTCTAGCCATGAAGATAACAAACTGTCACGTATTTTATCATGCTTCCCAAGTGCTCAGACAGGAAGGCTTGCCAGAAGTGGACATGTGGTAGCCTTTTTGTATATACAAAGAGATGGATCCTTTTTTTTTTTTTTTTTTTGTTTCATAACTTAAGGCTCTGTGAATCCTGCAAAACCATTCACCCCACTCCAAGATTACTTCCCAGAGTAATACTAACTTCTCTCAAAGAGGATAGGCAGACAAGGCATGAAGAAGTATTTGGGGTTAGAGTTGCGTACTAATGTACACACATCTATCACCCCACGGTTCACATTTGTGATTTACACATTTGCCAATCACCTCTCTACTTTTGCCTTTGTTAGAGTAACTATTCTGCTGCAAGTAGGGTACTGCTGCAATTAATTGCCACGAGGGGCAAAAAGCCCCTGGGCAGATTCCTGCCTGCACACACCCTGCTTCACAAACCTGCAAACTGCCTGACATCAAATCAGCCTCAGTCAAAAAACACACACATGCAAAACTCTGCTCTGCCCTTTCTTTCACTCCTACTGATGCTGGTATGAACTATTAGCGCAGGATAAATGCACTACTGGCAAATCTGGGATGTAAAGGAGAGCTGACACTACACATAGCAAAAGGGGAGACACTATTTTTCATTTTCCATCTGCATTTAGTGAGATTCGAGGCAGATTTAAAGTCACTGAGAAATCTACTTCTTCTGTGCACACTTTGGTACTGCTACTCTTCAGACTGTTTTCACCTAGGCATTCCCAGCTGAGAAGCTCAAACTGCCTCTCCAGGGAGTGCTCTGTATTGTGCCATGACAGACAAGCTACTCAATAGTCCAAGTTTTAACACTCACAAAGAAACTTTCTTCCAGTGTATATGCAGGGAACCTTACCGTGGCAGAAGTTTATAAAAAGCAGGTATGCCCATTAAATACTTTAAAAGGAAGAACAAAGGCTTCAAAGGCATTCATATTTTCAAACTTCCCTTTCTCTAACATTAAAAAAAAAATGCATTCAAAGCCCATCTATTTCCCACCTCTTTAGGAGGTGTACAATTCAAGTTGGGATTTTCAAATCGGCCTGTGAAAACAAAGTTCACAGGTCGTGCTGAAATGCAGTGGGCAGGCCTGTTGAATGAGTCAGTGAAGATTTGAAGATGCAGCTGAAAGCTGTCAGATTACAAGCTCAAAGGAATTAAGAGGAAAAATATGTAAAATACACAACCTCTCCACACAAATCAGAGCCATTTCAAATGGGAAGAGATTTTTGTTTGTTTGGGTAAAAGATTAAGCCCAGGGATTCTGAGCATACAAATACTTCTCTGCTTTCTCGAAATCTCAAAACTTGGGATTCAGTATGGACAGGGACAGTGCAAGATTCTGCCTTGAAGTGTGCCCCTTAGTTACTAGCAAAAAGAAGGACCATTAGAGGAGGATGCAGCAAAGCAGAAAGCTAGCAGCATCATTTCAGGGCTGTTTATTTCATTTCATCAGAAATGGCTCCTTCATGCATTATCTTGTGTGCTAAGGCAATGAAAACTATAGAATATCTATTTTGTGAAGCAGAGTTCAGCAGTGTGTATTTATTCACTAGTGACTTGTCCTAAGCTTCAGTTGTAGTCTTGGCAATCAAAATATCTATTCAGATACCTTAACCATTGTCTGTATCAGATCCTGTCTTGTAGTGAGATTCGTTTGATGAAAGAGTTACATAAAGCTTCTCTGGGTAGTTCTCTCTGCCTCTATCTGATCCCTCTAGGCCAAGGTGAGGACAAAATAACAAATAGCTGGGAAGATCTTGTTGTGGGAAAATCTGCAGTGGGAAGTTAGGAGCAGCTTTCAACTGTGCTGTCCAGGGGAGAAAGCATGTTGCTCACAAGCCCAACTTACCTCATCTACGGAAGAGAGATATTACTTATCTGCTCTGCATGGGGGCTGCAGAGTTCACAGTTTACATTAAGAAAGCACTGAGAGCAATGTTTTAGAAGTGACACACAGATGTTACTGGTAGCTGTTTACCACTGGAATCTCAAGGTTACTTCTACTATGATGGCTACACAGCTCTGCTGCAAAATGCAAATCATGCCTGTTTTCATTGCCTCTAGTTCAAAGGAATATTTCTTTCCATCACAGTGCTCCAAGACTTGTGGGAGAGGTGTTAAGAAACGGGATGTCTACTGCAAAAGTACAGGTTCTCCCAAGGTTAAAATTCTGCCTGAAAGTATGTGCAGCAGAGACAATAAACCTGAATCCCAGCAGACCTGTGTGCTAGGACGCTGCCCCAAAAATGACCGTCTCCAGTGGGTGATTTCCGCCTGGAGTGAGGTAAAGTGCTGCAGCTACGTGGCTTACTGCCTTCTTTTGCTGCTCTTGGAAACACTGACACACACAAACCACCCAGGGGGAAGTACGCTGAGCAACCATTTGAAAATCAGGTTCTCAAGACAAGACAGTTCTTTACATCCAGATGTGGTCAGATGTGCCCCGATGTCTCTGTCAGGATTTTCACTGGGCTGGGTTCATATTTCAGTTTGCACATTAGAGAACATGGGCTTTGTGGGTTTAGTTACATAATGCTGGTGTAGATTCACATCACTGGGGCCTGTCACACACAGCACATTATCTGATGTGTTCCTTCTGTAGATTTCAGGGGTGTGCTTTGCCTTTGCAGTGCTCAGCCTCCTGTGGCCCAGGTACACAAAAGCGAGAACTAAAATGTGGTGAGAAAAGCATCCATGGGAAATTGATCACCTTCCCTCAGAGAAGATGCAGAAACATCAAGAAACCAAACATCGACCTAGAAGAAGCTTGTAACAAGGGGGCCTGCCCATCACAGCCCTTGTATAACATGGTGTCTGGCTGGTATTCCTCACCCTGGCAGCAGGTAGGAGCAGGAAACTTTCTCTCCTCTCTTCCCTTGTCCTGACTTGCACCATCTCCAGCACTATTTCATGGCTTGGCTTTTAGAAAATGTACAAAAGGACTGAGTTTCTCTGCTTAGTAGCTCAGGGAGCATCCTCTGATGCTTTTCACTGGACAGCATTAAAGGACAAAAGAACTGCAGTGTTACTGCTGACTGTTGGACAGTGTTTCCACTGTAATTAGAAGGTGAGGTTGCAGTGCAGGGCTTAGAGAGCACCAGACCTAGAAAAGCTGCTGGATCATCTGACACGGAAAGAACACGAGCTGGAGTGGCACCAACACCTGGCAAGCATAAAATGCTGAAGACCATGCCACTGTGCCTATGGCAATGAGAGTCCAAGCTACCTAGCCTAAAGCTAGCTCCTGTCTTAACATTGTGCTGTAGTCAAATGTCTGATGATATGGAGGAGATGTTTCCAGTGCTAACAGTCTGCAGGCACGTAGCCATTCCCTAAAGATGGTCACACCTCTCTGCCACTGAAACGTGATGCAGCTGATCCACATCCGTCATGTATTCTGGTGCAGCTCATTTCTTTGTCCTGAAACCAAAGAATGTCACCTAAAAATGTTCTTCATGCTTGAGAGGCACTACATTCCACACTTTTCCCAACACTTTGTTCTCAGTCTTCCTCGGACTGCACTGTGGTTGAACTGTTACATATCTATAGGCACAACATACTGGAGCATCCCTACAGATTGCCTGGAATTCCCTAAATGCTATGATTAATCATGGGATCAGTCTGCATTTGTTTCTGCATTCTTGCAAACAAGCTTCTGTATTTCTGGAACTTATCTACTTTACGAGTCACTTATCAATGAGACACACCTCATTTAGTAACATTTCCATGAAACAATGTATGCCTGACAATTGTAATCAGATGAAAACGGTCACATTTATCTTAAAGACAACTTTTCATGAAACACATACAAGTAAAGGCTTACTCGTTTAAAAATACTTCATAGATCTTCCTCCAAATGCATAGTGCTTTTCCCCAGATACTGCTGCAATTATGGTTCCAGCGGGAGCTTTATCTCTGCTCAGACAGCAGCATTGGGTCCAGAGGCTCAGAGTTCAGATGAAATCAGTGCAGACAACCAGGAACAGGTTTTCAGTTTCTGTCTCCATGCCTAAGTAAGGAAGCAGATTTTCAGCTGAGTCCTTAAATAACCAAGCTTTTGGAAGGCAGGACAGACACACACATCTCTGAGAAACTGGTCCTGATGGAGCTCACTGAATAGCCACACAGCCAATCCTGACCTCTCTTGCTTTGAAAAGCTCATCCAAAGCCCTTGAAAGTTACTCCCTTGGCTTTTGTGGGCTTCCAGACAGTCCAGTAGAGAGGTAGCTTTACCTTTGTTCTTCTCTACAGTGTACAGTGACCTGTGGAGGCGGAGTGCAGACTCGGAGCGTTCAGTGCCTGCGCCAAGGAAGGCCAGCTGCTGGGTGCTTGCCCCACCAGAAACCAGCACTCCTGAGAGCCTGCAACACCAACTTCTGCCCAGTCCCCGTCAAAAGAGGTAAAACTCAGCCTCAAATGCAGCAGCAGAGTTGGTTGCTTAGAACTCTGTATCCAGTAGAAGTCACCTTTTACACTTACACTCCCTGAAGATTAGTATTTGGCATCTTCTTTCAAATGATTTTTTTCCCAGGCTTTGCAGATTTAGTTACTCTTTGATACTGCAAATCTCTCTTCTCAAAGGGAACTCTCTTAAAGCAGACCTGAGAAAATAGCTGACATAAAAATAAAACAAAAACCAGAGATATGGGGTTTTTTTAAAGTATGTCGAAAAATTGTGCCTTGTGCTACTAAGCTGCATCTTTATATCATCTTGTTAATTAACACAGAAGCATCCTATGCTGATACTGTTGTATGATGAAAAATGCCAACTTTAGAGCCAAGCAATAAGAATTTGCCACTTGGTTTCAGTCTTTTGAAGTCAGCCCAAGCTTCAAATTGCACCCATATCCTGGGAGTCCAAAAATGCTTTGTCTAGAATGTTCTTGTCTTGCTGCTTCTGATCAGTGTATGGCATGCAGTCAAGGAACGTGAAATTAAGCTCTGTCCCCACTTGGATGTCTTCTCTACTCTTCTGCACCTCTTCAGTGTGTTTTGCAGTTCTAGGGTAGCAGGAGGTTTTGAAGGGAGCTCTCTCGGACCCACCACAGACATTTGCCCCATCCCATTTATTTGCTTGCAGGTGTTTACAGTTTGTGACTCCTCCTTAACTGCAGGAGTAAGCTGCTGGAGGCCCAGGCTTGTCTCGTATAGTGCTAGCTCTCTAGGTGTGCTAAAGCACTCTAAACAGTAACTCTCAAAGTCCCATATGCTGTCTTGTTACCAATTTAAATCTGGGAGCTGAAAGTAACCTCTATAAAACCTAGGCCAGACTGCAAGAGAAAAAGGTGGCAGCGGAGTTGGGAGCAAAGGTCAAGCTCTGGCCCTGCATCTTGCAAATTGACATTAGCCAAGCACTCCTCCTCTGCACAGATTCCTGGCATAGACTGTGCACAGAAACCCTGTAAAACTCAGTCATGTGTTAACAGACCACTCTGCTTCATCCACTCAGGACATGTAGAGTATCACACTGATCTATCAGGAGACCTGAATCCAAACAAGGCTATAGAGCTGAAATGGTCCTAAAAGGGATAAGTAAATAGTTCTGCTGTTTTTATAACTAAATGTTCTTAACACATCAAATTAACCTTTCTAAAAAGCTCTGCTGTACTCTGGAGTTTCTGTATTACGTCCTTTTCTGTCACGACATAGCAAGCACTTTTCTTTCACCCCTGCCTTCCTCTGCTATATTTCATGTCTGAAATAATGTCTGTTATTAATTTGGGCCTTGGCCTGTTTCTCTCTCTCCCCACATCTGCAGGAGCCCTTTCCCCTTTATTATAACTGGGTCGTCAGGCTCCAGAGATCAATTATCTCTTCACTGCTCTCTAACTTTCTGTCTAAACCAGCAAAAAGAGAGGGAACCAGCTGTGCTGGAATCACACTGAAGCAAATCAATCTCTATTATCAGCCATGCAGCTCCAGCTCAGTGATCACAGTCAAGAAACTAATGTTTCAGGGAGAGTTTGCACACTTTCCTAGCCTAACTGGGTCATTTCCCTCCCCCTGTTAGCTGCAGTTACGGTCACCGTAACTCCTACTAAATCCAACTGCTTAAAATGAACGAAAATTTAAACAACATATAAATACTTAAGTAAACACAAGTAAGGAACCCACAGCCTGATCCACGTCCATTGAAGTCTGTGGGACTCTTTGTGTTCATTCCAGCAGTCTTTGGATTAGGTCCCAAGAGTAGAGTTTTGGGCCATACTTCTGTAATGTGAGCACTGCACTCCAGTCTTCAATAGGGGCGCAAAGATTTGTTCGTGTTGCCTTCTCAGTACTTCTCAGGCTTTTTATTAAAAAGTGATTCAGAATTTTTGAAAATTGTAGAATGATCTGGGTTGGAAGGGACCTCCAAAGCTTATCCAGTCCAGTGTCCCTGCAGTCAGCAGGGACATCCTCAACTAGATCAGGCTGCTCAGAGCATTGCTGAGCCTGACCTTGAATATCTCTAGGGATGGGGCCTCAATCACTGCTCTGGGCAACCTGTTGCAGTGCTCCACCATCTTCATGGTGCAGAACTTGTTCTTGACATACAGTCTAAATTTTCTCTAATTTGAAATCATAGCCTGTGGAGAAGCAACACAAGGGTGAATAAAACCCACACATGGGATTAGTCTCCTTGCCGAGCTGTAATGCCAACCTAAGTTGTCACAAAACCTTTCCCTAAGAAAGAAGGAAATGGAGAGGGGTCAGTCTGTAATAATCACAGAATCAGATCATTGTTTTAGATAGAAAAAAACTTTAAGGCCATCAAGTCCAAGCAAATTTACCCTTCTGCGGCAGGAGAGTTTCTCCCTGGCTTAGACTGGCCTTCCTCACTTTATGCTGTGCATGTTTTCCATCTGGTGTTTGCTTTGGGTCCTTCCAGCAGCAAATTCTGTCTGGTGGACAGTAGGTGAAGTAAGGTGAAAGCTGGTGCTGAACTCCTAGTTGTATCCCTGCTGGCACTTAGTTCAGAAGAGAAAGGCAATGCTGTGGAGTGGGAAGGCTGCAGCTGAGCCCAGCTTCACAGAATCACAGAACATTAGCGATTGGAAGGGACCTCAAAAGATCACCGAGTCCAACAGCTCTGCCAAAGCAGGACCACCTAGAGCAGGTCACACAGGAACACATTCAGGTGGGTTTTGAATGTCTCCAGTGCAGGAGACTCTTCCTGGACAACTGTTCATTTGTGGACAGCCTTTTTATATACAGGCAGGCTTATGTTGTAAAAAACTGAGGAATAAACTGGCATCTTTTTAAAAAAAGGATGATTATTAAATTATTTTCTTATTCATTCAAATAAATTTGAGGGTGATAAAAAGGTGAAGTGGTGACTAACCAGCAGAGATTCCTAAAGAGAGATGGAAATGACTCCTGGCCCCCAGAATATGAGGAAGTTGTCTGTGCTGTGTGACGGAGAATTTATCTTCTGTGACTCAGCTTAGCTGATCTGAGAATGCAGACAACGGTGGCTAGATTTTTCTTCACTGTCTCCTTGTAAATTCCTTTTATTGACCATGTAAACAGTAGTTCTGAGAGGGGAAAGGAATCTTTTCCCATGCTCACAGGAGATTTCAGTTTGGCTATAAATTTTGCTAAACCTCATTTAAATGTCTTGCTGCTCTCTCAGACATGGTGAATTTCTTTATAAATCATCCATGTGAATCATCACTCAGCTCTTTTAAAGAAACATGAAGCAGCCAGTGCAAAACTGGAGAAAGGAGCAGCTGTGAAATGTTTCTGAAGTAACTGCGCTGTGCGTACAAATGATCTGTACATAAATTTAAGTGAAATCAAATCTGAACTGAAAATTCAGGTTTATTGGTGTTTGTAATTAAATGCTTGGCTTTTCAGAGCTCATCACTGTCAGCCTGTCTCTCTCCCCATGCAGTTAATTAAGATCTCACCGTCATGGCATAGTTGAAGTCCTAATTCATGCCACCTAGCTAAAGTGTCTAAGAAGAGACATCTCTTAAGCTTCCTGCATGGTCAAATGAAGAGAAATAAGTCAGTCTAGAGACCGCTGGAATGCAAAGCAGCGCACATTGTGCATGGAGCAGAATCCATGTGCTCAGATGTCTCTGCATTTCTTGTGTGCATGCACACGCGCTCCTAGCTAACACTGCTTGGAGGTGCAGGCAAACCGCATGCAGTGCTGATGGCAACGAGCAATAGGCATGGAGCATGGAGCAGGCTCATTTGGAAAGGACCTGCCTTTAGAACGATTGTTTTGTTAACTAGAGCTGAAAATACAGATGACTTTTTTTATCCTCTACGATGGAACTTCCTTGTGTATTCCTGCACTTCAAAGTGTGCTCTAAATATTTTCAGTCTTTTAGCTTCTGACCCTCTAATTATGTTAGCTCCATCTGTTAACAGATTTGATGTTGTAACAAATTAAGCATCTCTTACCAAATGAGAAAAGAAGCTAGCACTTCTGAGATGAAAGCCACTTCATAGTTGCTGTTCTTTGAGTGGAATCAGCCATCATGTTTTTAATATGACTATTGCCTGACTTGCAGACTCGCTAAAACACAGTCTCACCGCATTGCTTGGATTTCTGTCCTTCAGATGATCCTTCTTGTGTGGATTTCTTCACTTGGTGTCATCTGGTACCCCAGCATGGTGTCTGTAACCACAAATTTTATGGCAAGCAGTGTTGTAAATCATGCACGAAGAAGAACTGATAGCAGTGTGTTATCTGAACCCTTCAGTGATGGGATTCTCCTCTTCAATTTATGTTGGAGTTAACTTTGCTTGGAGGCAAGACATGGTGCCACATAAACCACTGATGGAAGAGACCTTTTTTCTGAGGGAGTGTCTGAGGTACAGTAATTGTTGGATAGATGTTGGAAAAGGAATGTATCTTTCTTTTTTTTTCCTGTATCTGCTGACCTCACTAAAGCACAGGGTACTATGGCTCACTTGAACACGGAGACACGAGGGGCAGTTCTTTCTTTAAGGTGTCATTTTGCACTGTCTTATGTTATGAGGAAGACGTTCAGGCAAGGAAGCCTTTTCAGGCTTATTTACCAGAATGCAAAGCAAAAGGAATTGGGAGCTCGAGGAGGAAGGTGACAGCATGGCAGCGGGACAGATCTCACTATCAGAAGTGTCCTTTCTGTTTTTAAGATACTCTCAGCCCAGGGCAAAGAAGCTGCTCACTGCCACTTTTACAGGAAGACCTTCAGCTGGCTGCCATCTGGAGAACGTGGGTGTCACTCAGGTGACCACAAGAAGTAACTAGTGCACTACAAAGATAAATGGTGCTTCTCTGTTAGACTTGCTGCTGGAAAAGCAAGTTTGGCATCATGCTCTGTTCTTAGCATTTTGAAGAATTCATTTTCTGCTTTGTGTAAAGCCTCAGAGGTGGTTAACTAGTAACTTGAAATGTATTCCTAGAAATAATCCCGCGTTAGAGCATTTGCAGTTTTAATATTGCTGTGTTACAAGTAAAATACAATTTCCTATTTCAACTAACTCAAGGAACTCAGAATTATTCAGCTCAATGGTTATGTTTTCAACTTTCTAAGCTCATTAGATATGTAATTTTTAAATTTAAACTTGGTATTTTAAAGTAGTAGGGTTTTTTCCAGAAGCTAGGTTCTTGGAATACCAAGATAGTGAAGAATGTCTTCCTTTTAATCTCAACTCTCTCTGCAAATTTTGATTCATGTCTTACCCAAAGGGAATAACAAGAATATTACAGTTTGTTAATTCATACTAAACCTCTCTAAATAGTTATTTATTCACACAGTTTATATGGAAAAAAAATGAAAAAGAAACGTGGAGGATATACTCTAACCAAATAAAAGTCAATTCTATTTTTGTACATTTTCCTAACACTTCTGTTTAGTTCAGATTCCACCAGCAAATGACAGAAATGTAACCATAATGGTATTTGTAATCTACTCAGGCTGAGCTGTTCAGTGACACTACACATTAAATAGATTGGTTTAGGTTGGAAAGGACCTTGAAGATCGTCCAGTTCCAGCCCCCTTGCCGTGGGCAGGGACACCTTCCACTAAACCATCATTCAACCTGGCCTTGAACACCCCCAGGGAGGGGGCATCCATGACCTCCCCATTTTCCAAGTCTCTGCATTGAAAACATACCCAACCCATCTGCCAAACCCGTCCTGAGACAGAGCTGTGTTCTGCTGTAATTTTCTGGGGAGGGCCTGTGAGGACCATATTTATCCATTTCCACCCCATCCCACAACTTGGTTTGATGAATGTAGTTCAGTTCTACTGCTTTCTTAAAGTATCCTTTCAGCCTAGGATTAGCCAGCTCAGCACTAATGCCAGACAGTGGTCACTTAAAATTAGCAGTTCCTTCTGCAGCAGTTGAAATGAAAACCATGAATTCTGTGATACTTTAATGAAACAGTGATTGGAAACATATCTCAGCCTACATTGCTCTGTCTTGACAGTGGACATTGTGTAATTATAACCCTTTTTTTCTTTTCCCTAGGAAAACTACAAGGAGGGGTTATTTTGTTTTTGTAATTGTGTCCTTTTTATTATTTTATGTAAAATAATTAATTTATTAATGCATAGCTTTTCCTTTATATTTCTTTGCTCACTTCCTTAAGTGACAACTGAGGAAAAAAAATGGTAGTGTCACAAAATATGAATTATGGTGTAAAAAAAAAAAAAGGGCAAAAATTATAAGTGTAATATTTAATTATTTTATAAGCTTTGTAATAAAGTACTCTAACTGTTTCATTATATTTGGAATTGTAAAATTCATGAATAAAATATGGAGGTTATAAGTAAGTACCAAGTAACAGAGGCAGTATATGCATTCCTTTGCACTTGTGATGGTTGCCCCATAGTATCTGCAAGTAAAACATTCTCCTGGTTTCTTCTGCTGCTTAGCTGGCTGCTGGCTGTGCCCGAGCCTATGCCAGTTCTGTGGAGGGGTACTGATAAAAGCTGCACCCAGGAAAAGCCTCTTCTTTGGGGCAGTGGAAACTTAGCCACTACAGCTCTGTGTGACCTCTCTGCCAGGTCTTGTGTGGGTTAATATTGGTGAGGACCCCTCAAAACAGTGGATTTGAGTGTTAACAAGCTGCTATGATGAATAGGAGGTCATTCCTTTCAGGCACTCCAAGTCAGCCATATGTGCTAAGGTCATGTGAAACTTCTACTTTTGAAGGTCCCATTATGCTAGCAAGTGAGGAATGCACCAGTGGTTATTCAATGCAGTGAATATATTGCAGTTGCCTTTCAAGAGCAGAAGATGTTTCTCATTGAATGGCCACCCTACCACTGAAGCAGCTGGCCTGGGTTCTGCCTATTCCAGGCACAAAAAGGCAAAATGGACATAATTTCATGGCTTTACTTCTGTAACAACAGAAAGGCTAAAATACACAAAAATAGGTCTGCCCTCCATGGTCAAGACAAAAGTGACCTATTGCTTTTCTCACCAAGACAGCAGAAAATACATCAGATAGAGAGAAGGATGAGAGTGATGAAGGTAGGATCTCAGCTGCCATAGAATATTACTATATAATGTTAAACTGGACTCACAGTTCATAGTCCTATAAAAGTGGATAGTTATCAGAGAGAGGGATAGACCATGGACAGAGGTAGCTTTAACCCACCACCTTCAGTGTCACCAGTCACGGGGTGCTGGGTTCTCTGATGTAAATTAGAGCAGCCCACTGAGTCTCACTAAAAAGGCTTCTTTTTGTTTTTTTCTAGCAATGTTGTGCATCAGTCACACACAGGCATAGAATCAAGTCCCTTTACCTTAGATGAGGTCACATAGCCTGGAAGTAACACATGTGCCACAGCACTTCTCTTTGTCAGGAGGAGTGAGATCCTCCAGAAGTTAGTCTGGGCCTAGGCAGGTACCCATCTATTTATCACCACAGCATTACAGCCTGCATCTGTTCCACCAGCTACAGGGAGTGAGAGCAATAAGCTCCTTGAACTCCTCTGTAAATCAAGGGTTAGAGCAGACCAGACCTGTACTATATTTTATTTGTTCTGCAAAACATGTTCCAGTTTTCTAAATAAATGTTAGCTACCACCCAACCATTGAAGCAGCTGTCCTGGGTTCTGCCTGTTCCAGGCACAAAAAGCCAAAATGGACATAATTTCATGGCTTTACTTCTGTAACAACAGAAAGGCTAAAATACACAAAAATAGGTCTGCCCTCCATGGTCAAGACAAAAGTGACCTATTGCTTTTCTCACCAAGACAGCAGAAACCTGCACGTCACAAAACCAGCATGATTCTTCCCCGCAGGTACTTAGCAGCAGGCTGGTCTGCTGAGTAAGAAGCCTCACTCAACACAGCATTAGGTTTTACAGCCTCTCCCAGCTGCCTGGGGATACTTACTTTTTCTTCAGATGACTGAGCTAAGGAGCTTCCAAGCCAAGCCATAGCAGGGACCACATCAAGTCACTGATCATTTCTGTATATTCTTTAACATGTATTTGCCACTTTCTCCTTCATTTGCCACCACTGAGTTCTCTGACAACAGCAAGCTACAGAGAGCATTGTGCTAGGAGCATGAGTTACAGTCGAAGCTACTAAGTGATAATAAACAATATATCAAGGCTGCTTCTGAAAGACTCCCAGCAAGGGCTCTTTTGAGCATGATTTGGACTAGTGATTTAAATAACAACTATGCCCACACAAGAATCCAGACTAAAAACTGCTTTGTGTTCTGGGGTAGAATTCTGGAATTAAAATGAAGTGACAGTTGTCAGTGAATTACAGTGTTGGAGATGGATGTTGAAAGAGGAAATATTGCATAAAGATGTGCTATTGTGTGGTTGGATCAACCCCAAGTCCACAACTGTTTTATTGCCGAGCCCTTACAACGATATTTGATATACAAAACTTGGCAGTTTTCTAGAAGTATATTGCTGCAAGGCTCACTTCATAAAGCAGAATGGGGTCTTTTCACAAACGAACAGCTCCATTTCCTGTAGTCAGATTTCATCACTCAGGTAAAGGATGCATCTGCCTGAAACTCAAACATATTTAATGAATGGCTTGATTGTGTAAATCAAACTCAACTATCTTGGATGCCCAGAAGACATGAAATGTTGGAGACAGATGAACATTTCACTGCATGTGGTTTTACAGTAACATGAGCCATATCCCATATTCCCTTTATTTTTCAGCAAATCCTATTCAAAAGCATCAATAAAAGAAATTAACATTATTACTTCCATTGTAATGGAAGCCCAACCCTGCCAAGTCACTGGGATCCCATTGTGTACAACACTACACACGTCATGAAAGGCTTACCGAGGGTGCACCAAGAAACACTAGGCAAAGAACATGTTAACAGTGAGCTCATTGTGATTAGGAGAAAAAGCATTGCCCGTGGCTGGCTGTCTGGACACTGCAGAACATTTCAAAGGCAGCTCCATGTAGATAAGATCTCAAAATGCATTGAGGAACTTTATCTTGACTCTGTTGGAAAGCAAACACTGAGCATTGCTGAGGTCTGAGAGGAGAGTAGAAGGGAAAGGCAGTAAGGAAGGTGGGATAGAGTGGAATGAATTAAACATGAAGTGTGCTGAGTCCTAACCAAGCTATCACAAGAGGAAAGCAATGGATTTGAATCCTTCAAATATTGGTGTTATTTGTAATACTGTGTATTGAACCCTGTCATTCTGTGTAAACTGCTAGACTGGCAGTTACCAGGGACTACAGAGATGTGACTTCTGACAAGGCAATAAATGCTCTTTCCATCAAAATGCTTTGAAATAAGGAGATGATGCTGCCAGAACATCC
This sequence comes from Ramphastos sulfuratus, assembly GCA_013399055.1. NCBI lineage: Eukaryota > Metazoa > Chordata > Aves > Piciformes > Ramphastidae > Ramphastos > Ramphastos sulfuratus. Next base: position 34,610 of record WBNM01010413.1, on the reverse strand, counting down.
CTTAACATTCCTCCCCAGCCACTACTGTAGGAACTTCAGCCAAATCAAGCTGACCTTCCTGGCTACTTTCTGCACACTGTTCGCCACTACCACAGGTATTCCTCATCTCCTGTTCCTCAGAGCAAATCCAGGCCCAGGACAGGCTGGAATGTGTCCTTCAATGTGCACCACAATTTGGAGTTCTTCACCTTGCAGCTTACACCTAACACACCACAACAGGCAAGGCCAGAGCAGTAGCAGGGCAGTGCTGGCTCTTGGGCTTGCACTGCAAGTGGTGCAGATGCAGGTAGCTCTTTACAGCTTCTCTATTGCGTTGCCTGTGGGAAGGTAACACCTCTGCCCTGGGAACAGGTTCTGGCCCAAAGACCTTGCCTTCTAACAGCCAACACACACCAGGCTGGGCTAGGGGGGTTACTGCACTCATTTTCCATGGGAGATACAGGAGGTACAAATGGCCTTAATGTCCCAGTTGTGCTGAACTAGAGACAGAACAAATTTCTCTGTTTACAATGCAGCGTAGTAACATCACAACCAGGTTTCCTCAAGCTCCCCAAAGAAAAGCATCTATTATGGGACTTAGTTCAAACTACTAAATATGTTACAGACTTTTTGTTCAATAAGAAGTATTCAGTCATGAAGAGAACTCATTTTGACTTCTGGATTCTGCCAAAGAACAGGAACCTTCAGCTAAGCCCTAACTTCTAGGCTTGCTTTACAACTATTAAATCATTGCACATTTCAGCCTTACTTGTGTAGATACTGCAACTTGAGACAGACCTTTTGCATCCCTTAGGTGACTTGGGCTGCCAGTCGTTAATTTATTATGGTCTGTTATGATAATGTTCACTAATCCTTTCATAATAACAGGAGAGTGACACAAAAGGTCATTCAAAAAACAATATGAAAGTGTTTATAGTGGAAATGTTTACTCATCGTGTTCTTACCTATTGGAAACAAACATTTCAGGGAAAAATCACACACAAGAGTTCCCTCTTTGGGATCTTCACCTTCTCATATCACTGTAATACCTGAATTAGATCTAACAGAAACTGAAGGCATTCTCCTGAAAGCAGAAATCCCCTGCCAACACTCCCATGCTTCTGTGGAAATAACAACCCTCTATGAACTCTATTTAGATTACATTTGAAGAGATTCAGGATATCTGCAGAATTCAGGAGCTGTTCTTGTACAAAATACCTAATCCTATCTAGAATGTGCTTTCTGACCAACTGTCATCATGCTTTTGGCATGGTAATGTATTGCAGCCATGCTGACTCCTCACCTAGAGCACTACAGGACACTGCAGTGACACTCGGGATCCCTGCAGGGCTCAGAGAGGGGAACATCTGAAAACAGAAGTGGTTGAGTTATCCTTCCGTAAGGAAAGAAGAGAAAAAAATGCCATTAATGTTTTCTCTGGTGCACAGTTATGGCTCATCTCACAGGAAAAGCCATTCTGGTGCAGTGTTCCCTGGAGCACTAGAAATCACATTTCCATGTTGTACATCCAGTCTAACTGTTGAGCAAGCATAAAAAGTAATTGAAGTTTCTGGTTCCTCAGAATGTACCACCACCAAAAAAGAGTTGTATAAGCTACTAAACAAAGTACTTTGTGGCTTTCATTTGGGGGACTTCTGATAGCTGAAGTTGAACTTTTGATATACCTAGCTTCCTGAGTATATTTTAATATCCACACAGATAATGTCACTGATTTCCCCCCTCCCAAATGATAAAAATACATAAACCCTGCAGAAAGTGCTGATAGATTACTCATTGTATTAATGATACATCACCATTTATCCACAGGAGCTAAATAAGATCTTACTAAGATCTTAATTTGGATCTTAAGATCTTAATTTCACCCTCCACAAAAAGTTACTCTGCAGCCCAAGGTCATTAAACAAATTTTAATGTTCAAAGAATTTACTGGACCCTGCATTGACAGATAATACCCTGACTGGATCAGAACATTTAATTTCTAGCCTGTCAGCAGAAAGCTCATCAGTAAAACTGCACTGCCAATGCCAAGTTGTCCACAACTACCACAATTTACTCATTCTTGTCTTTCCTCTTTTCCTGTTGGGAAAACTCAACCAACACAGACAATAACAGGCTGTTAAAAGACAGCTCTCTCCAATTAAACGTAATATATACTTCTGCAAACTCTATCATTTACCACAACTTAACTTTGAGGGTTTGGTGTCCACTTCTAAAGTACTAGTTGTAAACCCAGAACTGTATCTAAACAAACTGGAACATCTAATTTGCAAAGCATTCAGCTCTCGAGTGAGACCATCAGGCACTGTGATAGACAACTGCCCTATTGCGCGTTCTGACCTTGCCTCGGCATCGAGCCTTGTGGCCAGTTAACATCTAATGCTGACTTTTTAATCTTGTTTCTCAGTTGCAGTGGAGCTTGTCATGAACATCATGAACTTGTTCTAAGCTTATTGTTCAGATATGCATCCAGCTTGCTCGAATGTCACAATAATCTCTAGCTACACTACACCTATGTTCCTCTAGTCACAAAGATTCAATCCTGTGCCGCTGCAGCTCCTAGGCAGGGGATACAAAACGCTTAACTCACTAAGACACATTTCACATCTGGCACACTCATCAACCATTTTATTTATTCCTTAGCACAGTGATTCTACCCTAGAGCTTACACATTTTCGAGTGTCCTGCTCAGTTTCACTAGTCACACAGCTCTTTGTAAGGCAGAACTAAAGCCTCCATGCCTCGCTGACACACTGCAGTGTTGCAGGTTAGTTGTGAGCACTGGTGAAAAAACTGGCTGAGCTAAGTAGCTGAGAAGCCAGGAGTTCACAGAGCTGCTTATAAAACAGGTGCTCAACAACTGCAAGGCTGAAGGGAGGACAGGCTGACTTGTACTTGCTGCATAGTATTTGCATTGCACTGAATTTGACCTACTCTTAGGTGTTCTGCTGGGCTTCAGCTGGGGCCAAGAATGGGTTTTTCATCTCGAAGCATAACTTGGAAACCCCAAAGAGAAGGGAATTTATCTCCTGACTTGCAAACAGCAGACAAGATACTGTACAGGATTTGCTGATACTCTCTTGTTACGGGTTGAGTCATTTGGTTTTTTCACACCCAAAGCTAAATCTATGGTGAAGAAGGAGGATTTTTTTCTCACCCTATTAAGCTGATCTGGATATTTTCAAATACATTCCTAGTGTTAATGCACATATTTTAACCTCTTCTACAATCTTCTGTGAATTAGAAGGCTTTGAGTCTTTGGCCTTCTGCCTCAAGTCTGTTAGAAGGCAGTAGGAGGTGTTTTTGCAAATTCTAGCACCGTGTAAGGAAGAGGGGAAGTGGAACAGTGTGGTTCATTCTGGGCTGTACACCTATGACATAGCAGTCTCTGGTGGGCAGAGACTGGATTTGATGAAACAAAGGATCACTTCCAGTTCACTATATTCACTATCCTCTTGTTGATTAGTTTTAATTGAATGGTTAATTTTACAAGGGCAGACACAACTCAAACCTCATGTCTGCATGAAGGCAAGTGCAGTGGGGCCCTCCTGTTAACTGGTACTGATAACAGCACTGGTCTGCTGGGAGACTGTGACTTAAAGGGAGATTAAACATTTTATTCTTCTTTTAGGTCAGAGCAGAGATTCTTCTAACAATACCAATTTTAGAATATACAAAATCTTTCTTCCTGCATATGTACATTATATATTTTATAGTTATTCCAGGCTGTTAATCTAGATTTTTTTAATATATATATAAGGAACTGAATTAAGGTAGAAACACCCCCAAACTCTTTTACACATGCTATATCTTCTTCAGGAAATGGGCAGAGCAAATAGTTCCCCAGCTTCTTAGATTACACAGCCACCCTTTGCCCAGGAACAGAACACTTCAAGAACTGCATTATTCTTGGTGCTGGCTTTTGTTAATGCTCTTCGCTGAACTTCTCATTAACCTTCTGAACCCCATTGCCTACTGGATGGATCTCAGCCAGCAACCTTCAACTACCAAAGGATTCTTTGAAAGAAGAGTTTACACCTCAGTTTCCAAATTGTGTTACTGTGGCATACTAACTACATAGAAGAGGGAGGCAAAGAGTGGATTTGCCCTTTTAGAAGCAACAGTCGATTAAAAAATAAAGTCCCAATAATGTGAGAATCATCCACTCCTGGAACCTTCAGACATTTTGGCACATAGCTCTGTCTCTCTCGGACAATTGCATCCCCTTTTTCACTACTTCTCTACTCCTGTTCCAAAGCTCTCCCCCCTCCCGCCCCCTCCCCGAAGCCATCAGGGGGTGGGAGCAGAGCAGGCTGTGAAGTGTCTTGGGGTAATCCACTTTGACAGGGAACTACGCTGATTAAAAGTTATGGCTTTGGAACAGTAAAGCTCCCACTGCTGTCCATGTACAAGTTGCTGCTTTCTATTTAAACTTTAACAGTCACATCTAATCAAGTGAAACTAAGGACATTTTTATGAATTCCATGAGAAAAATTCCCCTCAGGTGTAGGCTGCAGAGCTCGATCAGCTCTGGTATCATGTTTTAGTGTTTTCTATTAATCCCGCAGGTTGTGAGCCAAGAATGTTAGCTTTCATGCCGGCCTGATGGCCAGGCAAAAACATTTTCCCAATCTGTTATTATTTCAGTGAAACTTGCAATATGCAAATTAAGATTTATGGCAAAGGCAGGCTTCGAGTGATGCACTTATCTTCGTGGGGAAAAGGTACTGTGAGGTTGAAAGGTGCCAAAAAATACCAGAGCTGGGCAGAGAGCAAGTGAGTTACAGCTCTCAGAAGGCACCAGAGAGCTGTACATCAGCGTTTTGTGTCCTGATGACAGGAAACAAACTGTTTCACAGTCTGAGATTTTCTGGAAGATATGGAGTTGACCCAGCCCTCAGACTGAGTATCACATTTCAGTGTTTCCAACTGAAAATTGTTAAAGCGTCGGGTAAATCTAGGGGTTTTCAACAGGGCTAAACTAAAGTGGGGGAAATATTGTTTCATGGAATGTAAGTATCCTGTTGAAAACTCAGCCATGGTGAAAACCTGATTAAAGTCCAGATAACTTTTATATGCCCTGCTGTTCTTCCATCCTCCTCCTTGTTTCTCCATCCATAAGCAATTAAGATCATCCCCAGCCATGTGCTGATTCAGCTTTGCAGCAATCACATTAAGGCAAGAGACAAGATACTGCCTACTCCCTACCTCATCCTGTTGGGTTACTACAGAGTAACACAAACCACGTAAGTAAGATTCAGAGGTGCTCTAGAGAGATGCACTCCTGTGTGGTCTTGTTCCCTGCTTTATATTCTGCAGTACTGAAGACAATAGGATGACACATGGACTGGAGATAGATCCATGCATACTTTCCTTCCTAAGTCAGGGTTTCCAATGAAAAGCACTGGAAAACTGAGATATGTGCCCAAAGTTCAGCTCAGCCTGAGCCTTAGGGTCCAATTTTCATCTCAATCAGAAATCATTTCCCTTAAGTTAAAGGCTTCATAACCACACAAAATCTGTGTGTACAAGCCAAACTCAAGCCACATCTGGTAATAAGGACTTTAACAAGAAGGGTGTTAAGTGAACAGAACTTTGTCCTTTTTTTTTTTTTCTCAGTCTATCCCCTCACATGCAAACCACAGTTTACAGAGTCTGGAAGCTGCCTTACCTCACTCCTCTGGCTTACTGGAACAAACCAGCCTTAGTTACACAGAGGCTGCCTTAGTCCCTGTTTTTACCTAATTCCTATGAATACCACATAGAATGAAAACAAATGGTGTTGTGAGGAAGGCATTTGAACGAGACTTGGACTTAGCTTGCATGAATATTTAATTCTGTCTTGGAGAACAGAACTGGTTTAATCAAAAAGAGCTGGTGTCCGGTAAGCGTGAGGCTGAGGTTCCCACTGCCCAGACCTTGGAGCTGGTACCTGCTGTGGCTGATGAGAGGGTGCTCTCCAGTGTGAGATCAGAGAACGGCACAGCTGCGCAAGCTGTGTTTCAGCAGGCACAAGGTTATGCGTGTTCTTAGACAGCCACCTAGTGAATTTAGTGAGGAACCAAGAGCTGGAAGAAAATTCCCCGAACTCTTAGAGAGACCAGAGTTATACAGTGTTAAAACAGACCTGAAATTAGCTGTGCAGTTCTCAGCCTTTTGTCCTTGCAGTCAATGCAGTAGCAGAGCAGGAGGGCTCTTGAATTATTTTGACAGTTGAGAGACAAGATTCCTCATCATTTTACAGTTCTAGAAACTAATGTTTGGGGGACAGTTCAAGGATTAAGAGAGTTGCCTGAGGGGTAGGTGAATTTCACAATTTTGTTTAGGAACAAGAATAACCTATGCTTATGTGCATAGATATTCACCTCAGCTTTTTCTTCTGTACATGTTTCTAAATCAAAACATTATTGATGCTGGAAAACCCTTAAACCATGCAATGTAAGACAGGGGCAAAGTCCAGAGGGTGAGACCCTTAGAATTTCCCTTAAAAGTTCACACAGAGAGCCTAATTCATGGGGGTCTCTGTATTCTACCATTTCTGCTAACTGAAATTTGAATCTGGTTGTGAAAATATTGTGAAGTCTTTTGAGTAAGAGAAGAGAACCTATGAGCCCAGTTCAGTCAGGAATAGCACTTGCATTTGCTAGCTGTGTGTGCTAAATTCTATCTCTATGAAAGAAAAGAAATAAATCCCTCAACCATAAGGGTCTACCAAAAACCATTCAGGTTATGATTTGTGAGTTTGTTTTTCCAAAGTTATCCTAGGGAGACCTCTGGCAAAGTTCCACATTTTTGGTCTCATAGCTGTGCTCTGGATGTTCACAGAGCCACAACATACAACTTTATCCTCATGTGTGGAATAGAATGAAGTAGCCAGAGTTGGCATCCTCATCAGTCCAGTGGCAACCTATCAACCACTGCTTGCCAAGTTATTTTTGGTATGAAGACCACCTGCAAGAAGAAAGCTCCCAGAAGGTCTCTTTTTCTAATGGTGATCATTGGAAACAAGCAAGCAAACAAAGATTAGCTGAAATTAAAAAAATGAGGACACTGCTGGAAAACCTTATCAAAACCATAGCTGTCCAAAGTTTCATCTACTACTATGATGTCACAGAATAGCTGCAGGGCCATGAGTAGGTCAAAGAAGAAACAATTAAAACCTATTTGGAATGCTGTAGAATTTCTACTTAGCTATATAGTGCCTTCCCAAAATCATTACTGTCCTGGGTTCAGCTAGGGCTGAAGCTGCAGATCTGCCATAACTGCAGGTCATGGCAGTCCTGGAGCACTGCTGCGGCCTTGGACACAATTTCTTTGTTCTTATGGCCTAGTGTTTGTAATCCCCAAATCCCAACGATATAATAATGTCCTAAAAATAGCTACGAGTGTGCTTTGAATTCCTCTCAGAAACATCAGCTCTACATGCCTAATTAAATCCTCGACACACAAAAAATAATTGCAAGGAAAAAGAAACCTCTCTCATGAGGGCCAGATGATTTTAATTAGGTCTCACTCAAACTCTTCCTAGCCTCACATGGCTCAGCTCACTACAAAACGCTCAGTCACACTGAGATCGCACGCTGTGCTCCAGGCCTCTGCTTCCCCTTTCACTCTGGTTGCTGCTCTTCTTGTCCCAATTTCTCTCTGTTCTTTAAGAATTTACTGTCACCCGACCCTCAGAGTTCCACTTCTGAAGCTCCCCAGATATGTGGAACTGATGCTATTTGCAGATTTCTTAATTTTGTATACCTCAGGCAGAGCTAGCCTGCACATATGGGCATGCTTCTGTGTAGAAGCTGAACATATGCACCAAAACTCCACACGAGATCTGTGGAGGAGGAGAAGAAACAGTATTTATTGCAGATAAGAGTTACAACCCCTCACACACACACACAAGCAGATGTGCTATCAGCCCAGCAACTGGAATAGAAAGTCAGATCTCACTGTCTTCCTTAGAGGGCAAGAGGGGTTAAATCCTGATGGCAGCTCACCAGTGCCTGAAGAGCATCACCTCAGGGACTCTGGGTACCGCCACCAACAGACGAGATCCAAACAAATTCACACTTCTGCCAGCTCCCTCCACAAACATCTGTTTTCATCTCCCTTGTACTAAGAGGGGGATCTGTGCCACAATGCTGTTGTGTTCTGTCACTGTGCTGAGACTCGTGGGATAAGCACTTTTCAGTGTCCCAGTTCCAACTCAGATATTTAAAGATTCGACATTAAAGAACTGGGGCATCTCTAAAGAGCCACCTCCCCCTTTCCCAGCCATAGCTATTAATAGCAAGTACTAAAATTCACACTCCATGAAAACTGGAATGCTATGAATATCCAGTTTACTCTAAGTAGAAATTTACAAGTACTAGAATTATTTTATCCACTTCAGTATAATAGACATCGGTTGTCAGAGTTAATAAAGACCTGCAGTCCACCCTGTAGTGTGTTATTTTTGCTTTTTCCTGGTCCTGAGTGTTTTTAAGCATAGGCTTTGGTTTGATTTGCTTTGGTGCACATACCATGGGTTCCAATATACTCAGTTTTAGGTGTCACAAGTATCATTCTAGCCCTGAATGACTTTAGTTCACTATAGTGTTTTATCTGCCATCTCCAGGGTTCATTTGAGACTTTGCAATGACTTCTGAATGGCTTTTGTTTGTTTTTAAATGCAAATGATAATTTGTTGGGAAAAATTACCAATGGAACAGAGACCTTTTGGAATATCTCCATTGCAGTGTTGTCACAGAAGCAATCACAAAACAGGCAGAGTAACTACCCAAAAGAGAAGGCTCCAGGGAGACCTAATAACAACTTTCCAGTACCTGAAGGGGGTCTACAAGAAGGATGGAGAGAGACTGTTTACAAAGGCCTGAAATGGTATGATGAGGGCAATGGCTTCAAAATAGAGAAGAGCAGATTTAGATCGGGTGTTAGGAACAAGTGCTTTACCATGAGGGTAGTGGAATGATGGAATAGGTTGCCCTGGGAGGTAATTGAGGCCCCATCCCTGTATATACTCAAGGTCAGGCTTGAGAGAGCTCTGGACAACCTGATCTAGTGGAGGATGCTCCTGTTGACTGCAGGAGTGTTGGACTGGATGACCCTTGGAGGTCCCTTCCAAATCAGTGTATTCTATTCTATGAAAAGTAGATTTACTACAACCTGATATTACCCAGCACTTGGAGCAAATGCCAAGTGCAGATGTCAAGTGTGGCTATTGTACTCCACAACTAATTCCTAAGTTCTGTGAACATTCCTCTTCAGCCCCACAATGTGCATGCACTCCTCTCTCTCTCTCACCTGAGGGGATTGCTCACCCCACAAGAGGTGAGGGCTCACTCAAGCATGGATACACATCTCCAGAAGAAATACTCACCAAAGGCGAGGAGAGGCCTTGCTCAGGCCTGAGCAGTTTCCCTGGGCTGTGTTCTGATCCAAAGAGAAGACTCTGAGTGCACATCCACTGCTCTGAGGAGGTCCAGCTCCAACAGGCTCTCTGGCAGGGATCCATTTGTACCCAGCTGAGTCTGAGCTGTGGTCATTCTAATTGGCTGGGGGCTAAGTCCATGACAAAGGCATGCTGAGGGCCTGAAACAGAGTAAGTAAGTTTTAGTGGCTGCAGAGCCTCCATCTTTGCCAAGTTTTCAGCAGGCCCTGGTCTTTGCTGGGGCAGGTGCATCTGCAACAAGTAGCTTACTTTTCTCCCACTTGAAGACGCCTAGAAATGTTTCCCAGATGGCCACTGGGTCCCAGTACTCCCCAGCTCCTGGAATTCAGCACTCACAGGTGCTGCATGTGGCATAGGTTGTGGAGTGTCCTTCACTGGAGACCTTCAGAACCTGCCTGGATGCATTCCTGTGTGACCTGCCCCAGGGAGTCCTGCTCTAGCAGTGGGGGTTGGACTAGAAGATCTTTCTAGGTCCCTCCTCATCCCTAACATTCTGTGATTCTTCTGCAGATGCTGAGCTCCCCATCTCTGCCATTAGCAGTTCTGTTCCTCTGTGCCAGGTTTTTCCTCTGCTTTTTGTCGGGTTTGGGTTTTGTTTGTTTGGGGGTGAGGAGGGGTGGGCATGGGTGCTGTCTTTGCTTGTTTTTTGGTGTGGGATTTTTTTTGTTTCTTTAGTGTGTTTTAAAAGTCTAACTTCTGGTACTGCATTTTGTACAGGAATTTGAACAAGAAATCTGCTTCCAGTTATCATTTAGTTACAGCAGCCTCTTCAGAGGGACAGTCTCCACAGCCTTCATGATTCCTCTGTGTGCTTCTCTGGTCTAGTGCAGACATCACAGACACCTATACAAAAGCCCTTCTCTTTAATTATTAGAGGTTGAAACAACAAAATTAGATTAAGAATTGTATTTAATTTGGCCAAAGAAAGCTGCCTACTGCTGTTGTATTGAGGTAGCATTACACTAGTGATCAGTGTCACAGAAGCAGCCTGACCTGAAGCTGTTCTTTCAGCTCTGAAACCATGCTTTTATTGTATATTGTATATTTTATATTTCTATATTTAAAAAATTATATTTATATTGTATACTTTATTATGTATAATTCTTGCTTTTTTTTTTTTTGCAGCTCACCTGAAGTTCAAGTAAAATTCATCTCTATCAGACTATGCAGTAGGTATTGCTTCTTACATTTTATAATTTCCCAAGAGTTATTTCCTTTATGTTAGGCATGTAAATATTAGACTGTTTTTCTTTTAGGTAATCACAGAATCATAGAATGGTAAGGTTGGAAGGGACCTCAAGGATCATCTAGTTCCAACCCCCTGCAGGGACACCTCCCACTAGTACAGGTTACTCAAGGCCTCATCCAACCTGGCCTTGAACACCTCCAGGGAGGGAGTAATACATGTAGAGCACTCATTTCTACACTATGTGGTTAAAATATTTTCAGTAGTTTTCCCTAAAAGCAGTCTTTCAGAATACTTGAGTTCCCCATGTCTTCAGACCCAAGTCTAGGGGTCCCTTTATGAGAGTATTTAACCCCTGTTTTTGCAAAGTGGACAAGTATTGCATGTTTATAGACATCTGTTACAGAGAAACATCTCTCTTGTAAAACCTGACTCAGATTTCTTTTCCACCCACACGACCTTTTGTTCTGACAACTTTTGTAATCACCCCACAAGGTATTGATTAATAGCCATAAGACACTGCAGAACTTAAGCTTGTAGAAACAAGTTTCATCAACTTCAGAAGCTATAGATAGGCTTAGGCCTAGCCTACAATTTTGTTCTAGGACTTCTGTTCATTCATTTGACAGTTTGTTCAATATCATTGTTCTGCCATTATCAGGTGAAAAGTCTAGGCAGGAACTGGAAAGATCCAAGGAACTGAAAGGAAATTGCTGCAATGTGTGCTTGCAAAGGTTGCTCTGCCAACAGAGTCCGTGGGCAGCAAAGTTTCAAAGTCGTATCAAGACCATGAGGAAAAAAAACCCAAACCCCAAACTGTATTTGCTGGACAACTTGCTTGCAAAAAGGATTTGTTCCATTTTAGTGAAAACAACCTCAGAGACACAAAGCTGTCACATTTTTTTTGTAAAACAGGAGGAATGTTGACCCACCTGAGAAACTAAGATACAACATTACACAGGTTAACAGTATGCTTGCATTGATGATATCCTGGGGCTTAGATTGCAGAGCCAATAGAAACACACTATTGAGCTTGGAGATAGCTTTTCTCTCTTGTCAGTGTTGCTAAATGCTGAGCCTATCTAGTTTTGGAGAAAGACTCCTATTTTTGATCTGAAAGAAAAAAAAGAAACCACAAACCTCTCTCTGTTTTCACAGATTTGGGAGATTTAAATTCAGCTAGTCTGTGAAACTTCATAGAAGAGAAAACTTTCCACAGCTCATCTAATACTTAAAAGAGGTGTTTGCTCACTCTGTTTGATGTTCTATGCTCTTCAAGTGAGACAATTCCATCCACTGATCTCCCCTAGTGGTCTAATTTCAGAACAGAAGTGTTGTATCATAGAAGCAGGCTGCATGGTGAGATGGTAGAGTAAGTTGTAGAGAAACACTTATGTCACACAGGAAAACTTTGAAAGCAAGTTACAGGTGTTTAGATGATTACAAAATGAACGATGAATTCTTCCTTTATACACTTTGGGGACAGTATTAGAAGAAATGGCCAATGGCCATCCCCAGAAGTGTGCAGTGCTTGCTGCTCAGCCTCAATAAGACTTGAAAAACCTTTAGCTCTTTTCCCCTTGTTCCTGCATCTACACATCAAGAGAGCTGTGGAATAAAACTGCAAAATGGCTGCCACTAACAGGCTCTAAAAACCTGGGAAGAAAGAGCTTGTAGATGTTTCAAACTATGGCTTGGTGCTGGCTGAGTATAAGAGGAACTGATCAAAGGCTATTGTGAAATTTGGAATAGTACATCAGGCAACAGGGGGAAGGTATGGAACAACCTGTTCAGGTAGACCTGACTGACTTGACATGCTTGCTAGATTAAAATTTGCCCAGATTAAATCTAAGCAGTATAAAGTCTATGGTATGTTGCTCAGAGCACACTAGAAGTGCTGGCTCCTTACAGTTACAGGTCTGGACAGGAGAAGGGCTGCTTATGGTCAGACAGATCTGCTGAGACTTTGCTTAAGGGCATTGCTACCTTCAAAGTACAGAGCAGAAGTAGCTTTGGTTTAATTCATGGTAAAATCATCAGGATGGTACAAAGGGGAAACCTCGAAGAAGAATGGCACAATGTTTGATTCAAAGATTTTCTACATCTGTGATTTCACTGTAGTTCTTCTGAAAACACTGTACAGAAGTACATGGCAAAGTAGCTGCATGGCAACAAGCAGCAGCAGCCTTGCTTCCTTCCACAAGGAGAGTCTGTACATAAATATGGTTTAAATGTTCCCAGCAAGTGACAAACTCAACAAGGAATCTCTTAGCTCTATTTCATGTCACACCTATTTCTGAGCTACCTTTCTCAGCACCATTCTCTGAGTTGATCAAAACTGAAGCAAGTTTATTGATGTTACACCTACTCCTTTAATACACACCTCCAGAAAGGTGTTTAATGGGAGTGCCTTTCACAGCTTGTAGCCAAGCTCTCTAAGCCCCACTTCACAAGCGTATTTGACTGACCCAGGCACTAAACACGATGCACAAATGAGTGATTGCATTCATATGTGCAAAACCTTCAGACAAAACAATATGTGGATCTGCTCTCATTCTTTAGGGAAAAGGAACACTGCTGCAAGCAAAAGGATGAATGTGTCCTTAGAATTGCCCTTCTGAAAATAGCTCAACCTACTTGTAAGAATTCCTGCAACTTAGCACATGCTTCATCTTTAGCTCAGAGTGTTAGCCAAGTAATAATCAGCACTCAGCAAGAATTAGAAAGCCAGTTTGTCAGAGTGAGGTCATGGAGAAGATTATCCCTGCTTTATGTCTCCATTTATAATAAATATTCCATAGCCTGTCATGGAAAGGATGTAGAACATATTTAGACTTCCAACCTCCTTTTTCACATACAATTCATCAACTTGTTCTGCTAAGTTCAATAGAAGCCTATTCCCTTTTGTTGTTTTTTACATGCCTCCTGACTCAGGAGAAGCAATAATCTACCTTAGAGTGCAATGGAGATAATGTATGCATTTGGAAGTGAATATGCTATAGATCCATTATAGCAAAGGCATTTAAATATTTCCTTTGAAGGCAGAACACAACTGTACACATCTCTCAGAGTCAAGTCAAAGATATGATACACTAACCTCCTATTCAGGCTGCTTATGGCCATCTGTTGAGATATCATGATGCAATTTCACAACTTCATTTTACTATCCAAGTGTTTATTGCCAGATAACTGTGGGGTTGGAAGAGCAGCCTACATGACAGTGCAATGTCTCTCTCTTCCTCTCTCATAAACACTTAAAGGAAAATCTAACACATTTCTTAGAAACATTCTCTTCTGTGAAACAGACAACAGGAAAAGTGAGCAGTGTCTCACGACGTGGCAATGAGTATTGGAATAACTTCTGATAGTCATTAAGGAATTAGTCCTAACCCTAAGTGGTCTCAAAAGAACATCCTGGCTAGTGCAGTTATCTCTGCACCTCACGTATCTCTGCATCCAGAGGTGCCAAGGACAATAATGATGAAGCTGGCTACTGCATAGCTTGTGGGGAGAACTACATCAAAACAGTTTCTGCAGATGGGATTGACTTATGTTGGGAGATTGGGAAGCCAAATAGAGTGTTTTAATAGTCAGGGAAGTCAGAGCAACTACATTGCTCTATAATGGGTGGCTTCCAACACAACATCTCCCATACCCAGCTGGTCAGAACTCAGCAGACATTAGACAAAATTTTCCTACAACCTCAGATTCTCTAAAGAAAAATGGCAAAGGAGGTGGTTATGGTATTTTACTAGACTGGGGAGTGCTCACACCAGGAATATTTGAAGAACAGAACATGTCACCATCAATTTACACCTCGGTATTGCCAAGTTTGCAAAGCAGGTTGAAGATGAACTTTAAGTTCTTTTCCTTTTTACTTTGAATACCTTAGCAGCACAGCAGTGACTATGCAACTTCAGCAATAAAATAACAAAATACATTAGATTGAAGAATAAAATTCAGATCCCAAATCACTGAAATGTTATGAAAAGGTAAGAACCAAAATATGCCAGCTAAGATTTCAGCAGGATGAGGTCTCAGAAAGGCTTATGGCATGGAATTGATCAGAGAACAGAGAAGGCATTCATTTACAAGACATGAAGGTACACAATGTATGTGTCCACTACAAGCATATATAATGAGTACCTTAAAGTACACTGCTGAAGCAAGCTGAGTAGAGACAGCTATTTTGTTTTGCAGAACATATGGGAATGGTCATGACAGAAAGACTCTTTTCAGAAATGCAAGCATGAAGTTCTGGGGAATTTCCAGTTGTATTCCAATACAATAATTGCTTAGAGAGAAAACAGTATTCTTTCCTCTGAAGAATGTGTCTAAGCCTACATTTCTTAATCCTATAATTCTTACCCAAATGGCTTTCACTGAACTCTGCTGCAAGAAGAAGCATTCTCAAGTGAGTGAAAAATAATAATGAAAAAACTAGTAAAGTATTTGAGCTTCACAAAGAAGTAGATATTTGTCTCCAGACAAACTGGAGAAATAACTTGTATGTGTTTTCCTTTTTTTTTTTTTTCCACCAACAGCTCATCAGCTGCTGATAGGGTTGTGTGGCATATCAAACCATGCCAATGCTGATTCTGCAAAGGTATTCAACGTCTAGCAGCATTTAACTATTTCACAGAGCTGTTAGAGTAAATGAGTCTACCTATCCTTAAAAAGAGGAAGGACAAAGGATCCTGGGAAATGAGAGGAAGAAAGACTACTTTGTTGGGTTTTCTTCCCTTAAGGCTGAGAATGTAACCTTATGTAACTTTGTGGAGTGTTTCAGCCAATTCACACACTTATTTCAAGACAAAGAATCAGAGAAAGGACGAATGAATCAACAGTTAAAAAAGAATCACACTGAGAACAAAGCAGTAACCACTTTTAGGTGTTGAAAAGCTCTGAATTTGTATTTTAAGTCTTTAAAATTACCATCTTGCTATGATGACCTGAAGATAAGTGTCTCTAACTCCATCTCCTGATCCTTTCAGCAAAACATACATCCCCTCTGAGCTGCAGATCTGACCTAGGTCATTTCCCACAGTGTCTCCCTGACATCAGCACCAGGTCATTAGCTCTGGCTGGCTAACTTCACAGTATCCATGGCTCACTTTCCACACTCAGGAATTGTTAGCATCACTTCATTCAGTTCATTGGATACTTCTATCATTATACTAAGGTGGATTCTGTGACATTTTAGTGGGGTTTTTTAGGGTCATTTCAGTCCTCTAACATAAAAGCTGGTTGATAATTTCAACACCAGACTTTGCATTCTGCTCTACACTTGTACACACATGTTCACATTACACGCAAAATATTCGTGGTTGTCTGCTCAAAATGCCATGAGCTTAAAAGCAGCAGGTTTTGTGAGTCTTTCTGAGGTTGCAGCACTTTAAAACTGTCAGCACAGGGTATGAAAGAGTCGACAGCTAATATTGTTCAACTACTCATTTGCAGTTGAGAGAGTCCCATTAGCATCTCTATGCTCCAGCTGGGGAGTCCCTTCTAAAGTAACAACTAGCATTCGGATCTCACCTGCTCAGCAGTCACCTTAAAGCTTGCATACAATCCCACTTATTTTATGGAATCCTTTCCCTTGCTAACAAAACCTAGAAGTATTTTGCTGAGTAAATCTTAAAGAAAATAATCAAGCATCGAACCAGCTGAAAAGTGAGAAGAAGGTTTAAAAACTTGCAAGACAAAGAAAAGAAAAAGAAGCCTGAAGCACTAGTCCCAGGTTGTAGGTAACACATCTTTGTTTAAGATGGGCTACACAATAAACCTGTCATAAAAACCTTCTGCTGGCCCATGAACAAGTACATCTTTAAAAAAATTCTATAAAAAACACTGAACACAAACCAAATTCACTACAATGAAATACTACTTCTTCTTGAAGTAAGCTAATGTAGCACTCAGTTAAATCTCTGGCACTTATCAGCACTTAGAGAAATACACAATGCAATCCTGGAAGCCAAGCAAAGACAGATGGAAATGAACAATAAATGAACGAGTGGCTAGACAGACAGAAAATCTCAACCAAATTTTATCTTCCATCTGCTTCTCCTTGTAGCTGTAGCTTAACACATGCAATTCCAGCCCCAAATTTCCCTTCCTGACATAGGAAATGGCAAAAGGAGTGTTTGTGACTCTTACAGAAAAGCAAACAATATTAAAATCAGAAAAAAATAAAGATTCCAGAGCAGAGACTCTTGAGAAAGGTTTCTTTAAAATAAAATATTCTTGTTATCTCCTTTGTTTTTTTCATATTGTTCTTTAATCTTCTTCCTAGAGTGGGGTCTGAACAACAGCAAGAGATAAGCAGAGAAGAGATGAAAGAAGAAAAGATGCAGCTTTGAAAAAGTAGAATCTGTTTCTTTTCGTCTAGCTTTCTAGTATCACCTGCAGCAATATGGAAAAGCAGTAGGCAACCTGCTGGGGTGGGAGTTTTGTTGCAAGCTTGTGTTACAAACAGCACATTTTTGCATGGCACAGAATACAGTCTTTTTCATCCTTCCCATGATGGCTAATGATATTTGACACTTACAAGTTAACGTACACCATGTTATTTCAAAACACTGTAAATCATCTTTCATTTAAATTTATGTTACTCCTGAGGGGCAGAAGGGGGGGACAAAAAAAAAAAATCCGAGTGATTAAAAGCTAGGTAGTTACTGAACAACTTTCCAGGCTCAGTTACAAAAGTCTTTAGTGGGTTTTATATAGGAGGATTGGGTATCTGTTATACTCTGTACCAAATCACCAGAGACACTGTGAAGATACATCTGGGTAGTACTTTCTCCTGCCATCAAATGTGCAGTGACAGTATGAGATCAAAACTTTATTTTCATCTGCATAGGAAGAAAGACTTTGCTACCTAATATAAAGTTAGCACTTAAACCAATAAATGACAAACAAAGCATACTTAGGGCTAAAGATACACTTATTATACAGTCCTAGATTACCTCTTCAAGCAAAACCACCCCATCACGCTGGATGTTAGGAGTTCCAACTCACCATCTACACCATATTGCATCTACTGCAACAATCCAGCCCTATCTAGCAGACTTGAAAAGAGTAAGTTTTTTATCAAAATTAGAGTCAATTCATTTTATTGATGGGAAGGACAGGGATTTCTGGCAGCAAAAGAAAGCACACACCTCCACAGGAAGCTTCCATTAATTTGATTTCTTACTTAAACGTTGTCTTACTTTGAGTTGTCCCTGGTGACCAGCTCCCAGTGAGAAAGAGGTTGGCATGGAGCACTACATCAGTGCAACTAAGGACTTGGCACTGGTATAGTCTTTTTCTTGGCAAAGCCATAATGATTTCAGCACCATTCTGTAGTTTGCATTTCAGAGTGCTGCAAAGACTTTGCAATAGTTGCAGCACCAAGTGTTACTGGTTATGTCCATTTGATTGGGTTGCATTCCAGCTTCAGAGATGCTGGCTACACAGTAATACTTTAGTCCTTGTACATCTGACAAAGGCTGCATCATCTAGCTCTAGAAATGTACCTAGAGGCCTAAATAGTAAAGGTCCTGGACTAGGACTCCAGGTTGTGCAACACAAGAGGGCACATTCACAAGAGGACACTGGCAGCATTTTCTGGTCTCTGGCTAGGTGTTATTGCTATTTTAGCAAATGAGTAACAATGGAGGAAGCTACAGCAACTTTGCCTTGAGTCACAAGGGAGATCAGGGTAGAAGCTGAGGAAAAACCTTTGCATTTCCACCTTCCTGCATGTTAGTTCCCTGTCTTGGGGAATATAGTTTGAAATATGGGAATATGGTTACTCTTTGAGTAACTATAGAACAGTCATTTGATTAAATATCAAAATTAAGTACAGCAAAAACTAATTCTGCTGAGCTGAAACCTTCCATAATGTACCTGACAGCACATCTACAGAACAGAGATGGTGCTGCTCAAGGTATGGATGAACATGCACCTAGTGTCTGTTGTTGCCTTCTAGCATATGGTTTGTTTTGCAGAACTGCTTTTGTGTTCAGTGTCACAGATGACAATACCAACTCAGCTAATGGACAGTTTACTTCAGCTGACATAGCGGAAAGCTCCTCTGAGAGCAAGGGCTGCAGAGTTTGCATTTTTGTGTTGTGTTGAATTTGATCCAACATCCATTCCAGTTGATGAAAAGATTCCTGTTGACTTCAGCATGCATTATATTAGGCCCTTGGTGCAGTTAGGTGCAGTGACAGCATTTGAATGCTCAAGTTGTTGAACCCTAATGCTGGATGGATATATCACAACTTGAACACAGAGCTAGAGAAAGTTACTTCCCCTTTTCAGTTCTCATTTTACAGGCTACCAGGACTGCGAAATTTTTCTCTCCCAAGAACAAAAGCATGCAAACAGAAGGAAAGTAAAATAGTTTTTAAAAAATCAGACAAAACATCAGCTGCATTTTCTCAAAACAACTCCTTCAGAGCAATGAGTGTCTTATTTTTTTCCAGCATTCAGCAGCTTGGAAGTGCATTATGTTGAAAGTTGAAAAGAATCAGCCATTTCATTTAGTAAAACAAAACAAAAAAAAAAATTCAGGTTAAAACCTTCTTCCATTTCAAGTGTGTCTCTATATCATGCAAGACCATGCATTGCCTTGATCATGGACCAAGAGAAAAGTGTTTCTCTCAAGAAGTAAGCTGAAAACTTCTCAGATATCAGCTTATGATAAATATTTTAAAACTTGCTAAATGCAAAATACTTTAAATGTTTCAAGAGTCTGATTTCCCCTTAATTTGCTTCTAAAACACACATGATACTTGTGGGAATGATTTCTTTTGTAACTGTAGTTATCTGGTGGTTTATCTACCATTACTGTAATGAAATATATTAGTTCTCAGCAACAACTCCTACTGGCAAAACATCAGAAACCAAATCTGCTTAGGGAAAGAGGCTGCATATGTAAACAGGATTTTCCTTGTCTGCCTTCTTTCCCCACCCCCCCATCCCTAAGTGCCTCCATAATATGCCACAACTAACATCAGAAGCCTAAGTAACTTCATGACCTTACACTGGATTCTCCATCTCTTCCAGCAGCCAACCCTTTCCCTTTACTGGTTACCAGAACAATGTCTGCACTTGGTGACAGTACTGCAACCAGGCATTACCAAGCTACAAGCCACTGAGATTTGATATCAAAGTGAGTTCTATTTAAGACCATATTTTCATTTGTGTTTTGATGGGTCTTTTTAAACTTAACATGAGGTGGCATCTTCAGGAGAATGACATATCCTGGAAGATTGTTTCAAGAGAATGAGGATTTCAGGCTATCCATGGACACAATCTACCTGAGGTATTTCCTAGAGATGTTATCACTGTCATAGTAAAATTTCAATGTGTGAGGCAGATAAATATGGATGGCAACTGAGCTGCAAATTGACCTTGCAGGCTTGGGATAGATTTAGTCGCTGCTGCCAAAAAAATTTTCAGGTACATCAGAGATTTGTGCCCAGGGGTCCTCTCCTTACCCAACTAACTTGTAATCACAACTGTCAGTTTCAGAACATTTATATGACCCTGTGGAGTGTAATGTGAGTCAACCACCTGAATGTGAAATTCGTTAGACAACTGCAGCATGCTCAGTGGGAGCAGATTGTGAGACAACAGTGATGTGTAAGAGAAGATGAAAGAACAGGTTAAAGGGTTCCTGCAGTGGTTTTGCAGGTTTGGGAATAGGTGTGCACATATTATGTGCCAGTGTGCCTTCTCACACACCTCAAAAGAGATCATTCAGATGGTGTGAAAACTTCAGCAGTAACAGAACCTGACACCAATCTCTTTCAGCATCAGGGTATAACAATGATTGGACTACACTTTAATAAGTCTTGCCATTCCTTGTTTATCAAGGACATTAAGCTCTGAAAGCACAATTTACTAGATGATAACTTTGCTGTAAGAGATGTGAGCAGCCCTCACCACACCACTCTACCCATTACTCAAAGCACCTCTTAGCCTATTGTCAATCACTCATCTGTAAATCATTGTGTAAAGGGGTATCGAACACCACTAAGTCGTGTCTAGTATAAGCAAGGTTGATTTATTACTCCTACCCCATTTACACTTGTCTTAGTCTGCAGCAGTCCAAAAGAAATCTACTGATACAGTTAAGGGCTTTATGTAAAACTGAACCCTTGGGCAATGAGAGACTACTTGGCTGAGTTATCAGTTACATATTTTTTTTTCATTTAAATATAAATTTGCTTCCCACTTCTATTTTCCCCCATAAATTTCTTCTCGCTGAGGTGGGCACTTACAGAGAAAAGCAGTGCTGCTATTAAAAGAATCAATACTTACATTGCACAATACTTACACTGCTTCGTTCTGTTTCCATCCTGTGCCCTTCATATGTCAGGAACTGTGATCAATTATGAAGATCTGTCAGGTTTGTTATTACATAAGATCATTTATTCTGTTAAGAGGATAAAGCAAAGTCAGCAAGCCAAGACCATATCAACTACAGTTTAAAAGCTCACAGTTAGAGCTGTTAGGAAGACAAGTATATTCTCTATATTCTAAATTCAGAGCTTAAGAACAAAGAGGCAATTCCCTTCAGCTTGATTTTCTAAATGCAATCTCAAGAATCATGAGATATTGCTTGAAAATGTCTGAGAAACTTTTTCTAACAGCATTTTTTGTCAAAAGTCTTTCCCCTAAAGGCCTCCTCTCCATCATAAAAAACAGTGAACCAGAACAGCACTTACCAGAGCCTTTTTATACTGGACCAAGAGAATTACTTCATTTTCCACACCTGAGAATTACAATTAGGGCATGCAGCTGCGGTCTTCTCTTGCCTCTCTAAGACAATGTCAACTTGAATTTGCCAAAGCTAGCAGATGCCCAAGTGCTCTGCAACAGGGAAAAGTAGCAAGCATGAGAAGAATGCAGCTTCTAGATCTCTAAGAGCTTGTTATTAGTGTGGTTAAGCTCTAGTTATCATTATTAAACTTTCAAAGAGACTAACAAGGCTCTAGTTCCATAAATGTGTATGCCCAGTCCAGGCAAGGGTAAGGTCAAAGATAGATTTGGTTTCTTAAGCTTTTACAGTTTTGCTTTTCTTTGCAAGATAAAAGACAAAGACAAGAGCAGAATTTCTTATAATGATTCTCACATAATGCTTTGAAGGGGAATTTCTGAATATTTAAACTTTTCCTCACAGTGGGAATTGTGATATTTGTAGCCACTGCCAAGCAACGATCTTTTACTACTAAACTGGTTGAAACTGAAAGTGAACATACTGCAGAGTCTGGGAGAGATGCCAGGACTGCAAGTTCTCTGCGTAGCTACAGAGCAGGTAGAACCCAAGTACAGCATGTTCAGGATATTTTCTGTACTCTGCAAACGTCTCATCCTCTTTTGGAAAGGCTATGTTGAGGGTAATATTTTTTTTTTGCTTTCTGCACTCCCATTTAGCAGTGATTTAAAGAGCTCATTACTGCCAAGACTTGAGGTCCAGATCCTAAATAAGCTTCAGCATCTATTACTAGTGCTTCTCCTGCCAGTTGAAAGTCCTGGACCTCAGAGGAGCTGAACTAAGGCTCTGCTATAAGAGGTACAGCCCTACATGTTGCACCTTCTCTTGCTCTCCAGTTAGAGGAAACCCAGGCACACGGAGATCAGTCCTCACCTGTGATCAGTCAAGAAGAACACATACCACTCTGACCCCATGAAGTGTAGCTTCAGCCCAGGTAACAAAGTGGTAAAGTTTAAGCTACTTGGATCTTCAAAACTATGTGTGACTTAAGATTCAAATCAAACCATCCCCATTAAAATATTTCAGGTGTTACATATCTGCTTGGAGGTACACATAATACCACCATCACCCTTAAGACATTAGCTCCTGAGCCACAGAAAGATGCTTCAAATAGGCTTTTCTCTATCATTCTGCTGCTTTATGGGGCTCAAAGCAGAAGCTATGGTCTTCAACAATATAGACCAAATTCTCCTTCTAGTTCAGCATGCTCCTGGCTAGACCTACACAATGTAGTCTGTGCTGTTCCCAGGACCAAATTTTCTTCACAGTACAGATCTAAACTCTACAGAATACAGTGGAAATTTGCCAGGCATGGTGGCAGGGATGCATTTAAAGCTGAACTTCTCTTGTTATTCTCCCATATACCTCACCCTCAGCTCTCTTTTAAAATGTGCACAATCTCAAAATATGCATTTGCATACATGAAACAAGAGTTTGCATCCTGCTCTGAATGTGGCCCAATGACATTTGTGTTACTGTGCCTGTCCTGAGTCTGCTGATACGGTACACAAGCAATGACAAGCTCCAGAGAAACAATTTAGAAGAAAAGAAATGCAATTCTAAATGTGTTATGCTTATCTACATTTGTAATTC
This sequence comes from Ramphastos sulfuratus, assembly GCA_013399055.1. NCBI lineage: Eukaryota > Metazoa > Chordata > Aves > Piciformes > Ramphastidae > Ramphastos > Ramphastos sulfuratus. Next base: position 11,618 of record WBNM01010413.1, on the reverse strand, counting down.
CAGTCATGGATCCTATCTGTTTGTAAATTTCAAAGCAAAATATCTCTGAACTTGTTAAGTCAGTATGGATATGCTCATCTTTTGCTTGCTGCATAAAATTAGACACATACCAGGCAACTGTGAACTGATTAAAAGAGTCTCTCCAGCAAAATAAAAGAAGATAGGTCTTGTTATCAACTTGGCTGCTGACTCTTGACAGAGGTAAGGATGTAAGGTGCATTGAGATGTTTATGAGATTCCTACTGACTATTATAAGAACTTTAAGAAGTGGTTATATGCTGAAAAGTGACTCTGAATAAATAGCATTGTGAAGTTCCCAATGTATTTTCTCTCAAAGTCTTACAGAATAAATTTGCCTGCTTTACAGGTAAAGACATATTTTCTCTCACTGACAGCCCTGCAAACTCTGAAAGTCACAGCTGTGTTCTCCTTGACTTGTGCATTTCATTACTGATTCTTCTGAAGTGGCATCTTAGTTAAAGCTCTATTGTTAACGTAAGAGAGAAAAAATTATCCAAACTACTTCCCTACTGCTCTGCTGATTATACAGGACTAATGAGGATAAAAAGAGCCTGGAAATTGTTTTTTTCCATACAAAAGGAAAAAGGCAGGCAGGGAACAGATCTAATGACTATGAAGGGAACACTATACATGGCTCCATTTTTGACCAGAAAGAGAGAAGGAACACAGGGATGGGTGAGTGCAAGCAGAGACCTGTAGGTTTTCTGAATCCAGACAAGATTTTCTCGCATCCTTTGGAAGCCTACCTTCCAGTCTAGGTTGTTTATGCAAAACTTATACAATAAATCCCCACTAAGTCAAACAACTCTTCCATTCTGGCCATAACAAACATCCTATCTGTGTCCAGTTCAAATTAGAGATAAAGGTGCAATCTTCCTGACATACACATACACTGTTGCTGGCTCAATAGTAAATCCATAGTGCAAGAGGTTCAGCCATGGCCTAAAGACAGCTGTGCCCCTGAGCTAACAGATGAAGGGACCTTAAGCACCATGTTCAGTTCCTTTGCTCAGAGATTGGAGCTGGCAGTTTCCTTAGTATCAGCCAGTATAGCTGTGCTGCTCAGAAGAGAAAATTAATAGCCAGAGCTTATTTCCAGACTGTTTATTTTGTTGGGTTGTGTGGAGTCTCCTGTCATGGTGATACAAACACATTCAACAGGGATGAAGAGCTATGTTAAGAGCCTCTGTGCTGTGCTTACCTGAAGAGATCCCTCTGTGGAGACAAGTGTTTACAACTGTGATGGCTGCACTTGCTGTGAGCAATGAAGGAAATCCTGAGACAATTTTGCTGCTGCTCTGAAGACTTCCCTGACTCTAGTGGAACTCCTTCCTTGAAAACCTCTCACCTCAGTTGTGTATGTGAAGACAATTGGCCTCATGATGTACTAGGAAACTGTGCAACCTGCAGTACATTTGCCCATTTAGCTTCAGATATAAATCCTTTAACAGGCCTTGAATGAAAAAAAAAACAAAAAACTAGTGCACCTCCTCAGATTACTATCAAGCTATAACCATAGCTAAGGGGGGACACAAATCACTCTGAGATTTGATTTCTCTGAATCATAAAGATTCACCATAAAAATCTAGTTATGAGCATCATTAAAAAAAATGAGCTTCAGAGCATGAAATGTTAGAGACGTTTGCAATCTTCTAGAAAAATTGTGTCTTGCTCAAGATCAGATTTTAAATCATCCTCTCTAAGTTGTCTGCATGCTAACTTCTTGCAGGCAGGTGAAGGAGATGTGTAAAAATGTGGGCAAAATGTGCTTCCAAAGTGTCATGTACCACAGGCAGTGCTGAGATGTACTCTGTGCTTCTCAGAGAGGGATTAGGGTCACATTTTGAAAGACATTTCATTTCTACTGATGTAGATAAATCCCTATTGACAGTTCTGAAATTTTTGTCTATCTTGCTCTTGTCAAAATCCTTTAAATCCAGAAGTATCTCAGCTGTTTTGAAAATTCCAGGAGGTACTGAGTATGGCAAGTGCCCAAATGACTTAAAAAGTCCAATTGTCAGTGCCTTTAAATGGCTGGCAAAAGACATATAGGACAGACTCCTTACACATTTAAAGCAGCAGATAAATGTATCACAAATTATACTGAAATTTTTAACATTGCTCTGACTTTATTCCTTTTTATTAGGATATAGGTCATGTTATGTCCTTAGCTGACTGCAGGATACGGTAAAATCAGTCTGAAATAACCATCATGTGCAATATGAGTATGTAAAAACCTAGTAACAGTTCTTGTTTGTGAACAGGTAGGATGCCATGATTCCTCTTCTGTTGGGGATTTCAGGACTTAGAATAAGAAATGAGCAAAGTTCTTTGCTGGATTTCATCAATGTGTTTCCAGCAAAATCTTTTCCAGTGGTGCATTTGAGCTCTTGCATAGACATAGAATGACAGCACCTAAAGAACTGGAAGTTGTCCTTTCTGTGGATCACTTTGAAACTCTCGACTTGTGTCCTCTGGTTTCTCCTTTCAACTACCCTCTAAATGGCAGCAAAATTAAAATGATGCATGGTTTGACAAAAGTGCACTTACCTGCTCATCTGGGTTTAAAACTTTCTGGAAGGTTACAGATTTTTTTCTGAAAATCTCTTGTAAGCTTGGGGAGAATTAAAAACTCCAGCAGTTGATCCTATTCTGTTTAGAGCTTTCAGAGGAGTCCTGATATAATCTAGTACAACCCCAGCTCTGATGGGCTATTTTCATCTATGTAAAGAATCCTACATAACAGAATCACAGAATCAACCAGGTTGGAAGAGACCTCATGGATCATCGAGTCCAACCTATCACCTAACCCTTCTAATTAACTAACCCATGGCACTAAGTGCCTCATCCAGCCTCCTTTTAAACACCTCCAGGGATGGTGACTCCACCACCTCCCTGGGCAGCCCACTCCAATGCTAATCACTCTTTCCATGAAGAATTTCTTCCTAATGTCCAGCCTGAACCTGCCCTGGTGCAGTTTGAGACTCTGTCCTCTTGTTCTGTCACTGGGTGCCTGGCAGCAGAGCCCAACCCCTGCCTGGCTACAACCTACTTTCAGGTAGCTGTAGAGAGCAATAAGATCTCCCCTGAGCCTTCTCTTCAGGCTGCACACCCCCAGCTCCCTCAGCCTCTCCTCACAGGGCTGTGCTCCAGGCCCCTCACCAGTCTTGCTGCCCTCCTCTGGACATGTTCAAGCACCTCAACATCTTTCTTAAACTGAGGGGCCCAGAACTGGGCACAGTACTCAAGGTGTGGCCTGACCAGTTCTGAGTACAGGGGCAGAATGACTTCCCTGGTCCTGCTGGCCACACTATTCCTGGTACAGGCCAGGATGCCATTGGCAGAATAAAGATCCCCATGCTCCTCAATCACTTTGTGTGGAAATGAATATTCAAAGCACTGGGTTTTAGTACAGAGCTTAGATAAACGACCCAGCCAAAGTCAAGTGACTACAAAAGGCCTCGTTCCACAGATATATGCTTATTTCTTTTCAGGTTCAGGTGTGGTCTTGTCTCTTTGGAACACACATTTTTCACTCAATTTTTCAGCTGGAATCTTTTACATACATTTTGCAGTAACACTAGAGGGCAATAATGCATGAGATATTCAGAATTTCTGAGACTGGGAATATTCCAGGTGGATGCTGCTCTCCCTTTGTTAACAGTTAAGCAAAACTTATAATTTGCTTCACGTGTTTGCTTTAATTTGGAAAGGACTTGTGCTGAGATAGGAAAGGAGGAAGAAAGAGCTTCACAGAAGACTGGAAATGAAAACCAAAACATTTTCTTTCACACTGCTGTGATATTCCTAAAAGAAAGTGAGTAACTCTTTTGGGAAGGGCATCTGCATACAGTGAAGAGGTGTCTCTTCCAGACAAAGTGCTGAGTGACATTTTAAGATCCCTCCATTTATTTTTTATTTTGGTGAAGCACTGACAGAGAAAAATCTCTTGGAAAGGAAAGGAGAGAAGAGGGAAAAGGGAAAAGAAAGAGGGAAAAAGAATAGGGGAGAGAAAGAGGTTGGTACAATTAAAAAAAAAAAAAAAAAGTTTTCTCTAGAGGCATCTTACCTGCACAGCCCAAAGGTTCTACTCACCCTTACTGTCAAGTCTCTCTCTACGTTTTATCTTTAAAGCTAGCTGGTCTGTAAACTGAGTTTGGTAAGGGAGGGGAGGAAGGGTTGGGTTTGGTTTGGTTGTCTTTGCTCTTGAATCTAATTTATGACCCTTTTGCACAGTGTCTTGGGCCATATTTAATTTTTAACACCTTTGGTTACTCAGATTGTTATCAGTAAAAGATATTGTCTAAAGCTTGGACATTGGATGGTGCTGGAAAATTAAAAAGAATTCTTCACATCTTACAGTTTTCAAGCCTTAATAAATTCAAGGTACCTGGATGCCTTTTTGTCTTGAATTTATGGCTCTGGTGCCAAAGCATCTTCAGGGCATATCCAGACATCAGAGAAGGTTTTGCTTCCAAAAAAATCTTTCTTTTAGGAACGTCAAGTGCAAAATTAATGATTCAGGATTCAGTCTGGAAGAAAGAGATAGAAGTGTGAAGTAAACCTTTATTGGTCTGTAAGAAGCAGCGACTGCTTAGAAGAGTTTTTATAGCACTGCACTTCCTGCTACTTTAATAATAACAGTAGCAGTAATGATGCCCATGTCTTACATTTCAGTTCCCATCAGCAGAACTCAAGCAATTTTGTTCATTTCTTATCTCAAAGCAAATGTCACTAAAGAAAGGAATGTGATAATGCACTGTAAGTTTTCTACTACCTGTATTTTTAAGCAATGCAGCAGTACTGCTTTTGTCTCCTTTGCTGAGGTAGAATGCAGAGAACCAAACTGCAGATAAAGCTCTTTTCGAGCACCCACATTTTAGACACATCACTAATTTCCTTCAAGGTGAGGTGGCCACACAAGATGTCTGTCTCCTTTGAGTAGCAAAAGAATATATTGTAAGAGTTGAAAGCCTCACCATTTCTTCTTTCAAATATATAGCACAGGACTAACATGAGGCCACATGAGTATGGCATGTTATTGATGGTCAATGCTATCTATGAGTTCAAGCCAAACAGTTTAAAAACAAAATATGATGTTCTTTTTAAAAAAAGAATTAAAGAGAAGTCTGGGCAGGCCTCAGTTTTTGCCCTCCTTCATCCAACAGAAAATTATCATGCCAAATGGAATTAATTCAGGTCATGATAGTGCAGCTGTAAAGCTAGGGAACAATTAATGGAGAATGCTCAGAACAGACTCTGTTTTCATGATGCCTTCAATCAGTCTTTTGGCTAAAAAATTTGTTAGGATGCACTTCGTTTCCAGCATAAGCTGAATACAGCTCCTGTGGTTTTGAGTCTCTGCAAGATAATTGCTAAGATTCAATGATGTCTACTTTAGGTAGCTCTGTCCCCTAGGGCTACACCCACTTTGTCACTGGCAGGGTATGAAAGGGAATAAGGATATTCAGGTGGGTCAGGATTTCCTGAAGAACTCTTGCCTCTCATACCGGTATTCTTTCTGCTAATCCAAACGTAAAGATGAATTGTAACAATTCATTTCAGATAGATATTATTAATTTCAAGCAGTCTAGTTTTTCTTCCAGCCACTTTATATTACCCACATATAATGACCCTTGCCCACATAAATCAGCCAGGAAGATTTAATTCTCTTACTGATGAACCCACTTCTGTTCATTCCCAGCCTCTTCCTGCAAAACTCTGAACATAATGCTCAGTTCTTTCTTAGTCCTCTTGAAGAAGTAATGCATAAGTAGAGCCTTTAGTGTAACTTGGGAAATTGCCCTTCAGCTCCTCAATGCTGACTAACAACTGCAGGAATTTGAAGTGTTTTGCTCTACTGTATGTAAGTCTACCATGCTAGATTATCCTTGATTTTTTGCACTGTTCATTTTTGTTGAACGAGGTGATAATTAAACACATGCAGGCTATAGAACAGAAAGTGTTACTCCAAACTAACCAGCAAAGGTCACAGAATAAATACATTGACAACTTGCTAAGAAAGGAGATTATCCAAAGTCTTGACTTGGTGTTATTTCAAATCCCAAGACACAAGAGAGTTTTTATTCCCTCTCAATTCCTTTGTTGTTTGGGGATTTCTATGTATTGCTTAGCTTTACTCTCTCTCAAAGCCATCCAATCAGCTCTGTTGACTGCTTGGTAAAACTCCCTTCTACACTTGGGTCGGGATGTACTGAAGAAGAAGGTTATCTGCACTATTAAACCTTTGACTTCTTGTCTTTTGAAGAGATCATTTTGCATTTTGCTATGGCAGAGCTGTAATTAGATCTGTTAATTAAGGACAGAATGAACTTTTTAAAAACTCTAAACCCCTCTGCATTTTTGATAAGTTTGCTCGGGTTGCTACTGACCTTCGTACAAGGGTTGCCACTGCTTATTAATTGTTAAATTTTAATTAGGCATGCTGGTGAATGTGCTAGACTTTGCAATAAATAAAAGGTAGCTTCATTTATAACCGAGTATTTACTAGTCTATAGCGAAATAATCTGCTTCCCTGGAACACAGTTAATTTGTGTGTATCAATTGTGTTATTTTGATACCAGCAATTGCTGGTATCTAAACCCCAAACCCAAAACAGATAAATATAATGACTCCTTGGTTCAAAGATTGGATTACTACTGCAAACTGAGCTAGGACACTGGATATTAAAAACATTGCACACACACTCTAACTGAATGACTTTAAGAGCTGGTCAGATACTCACAGCATTTTCACTAAAATTCTCTCAAAATGTGTTTTCCTGGGAAGAATCAACCCTTCTCACAGAAAAAGCAGGTCAGGCTGAGGAGATACAGAAGGAAGGGGATGAAGAAGAGGATCACCTTTCATGCCTAAGGAAAATGAAGATTTGCAGCACTATTAAGCAACCTTCTTTTTTCTTTGCCAGTAATAAACATGTAGCCTGTACTGGTGCCTGTACCATCCAGTGATAGTACCATACTTGTACNCAGCCCTCTCAGCATCTTCGTGGCCCTCCTCTGGACCCGCTCCCACACTTCCATGTCCTTCCTGTGCTGGGGGCTCCAGAACTGCACACAGGACTCCAGACGGGGTCTGACAAGAGCAGAGTAAAGGGGCAGAATCCCCTCCCTTGCCCTGCTGGCCACGCTTCTCTTGATGCAGCTTCTCTTGATGTAGCCCAGGTGTCTGGGCTGCACTCACACTGCAGGCTCATGTTGAGCTTTTCATCAACCCAGACCCTCAGGTCCTTTTCCTCAGGGCTGCTCTCAGCCATTCACCGCTCAGCCTGTATTTGTGCTTGGGATTGTGCCTACTCAGGTGCAGGACCTTACACTTGGCCTTGTTGAATTTCATAAGGTTGGCTTGGGCCCATCTCTGCAGCCTGTCCAGGTCCCTCTGGATGGCATTTAAAAAGTATCCTCTTGCAGTAATTAATTATTCCTCCACTACATACCCATCCAGGGATGCCACAGACTAACGCATCAAGAAGGTTGTGAAGCAAAGTAATGGGAATCCCTCTCAAAACCCCTCAAAATCAAAAGGTACCAGGAATCAAAATGATTATTTCAGATTGACCAATAATCCCATACCTGAAAGAAATAACATCTAGCCTGTTTTATTACCCTAGCAGAATTAGTAAGCAGGCTGTCTGAACTCTCACCTCTTGCCTCTGTGAAGGAATCTTCTCATGATGAATGAGATATTTAATAAGCCATGTGCATTATCAGAGGGACAGAGTTAACAAACACCAGCTTCTGACAGAGCACTCTCATGTACGTAGCTTCATCCTCAATTTCAGCTCCGGAACTCTTAAGCTGCACAGCACACTGTGAAAATAATAGAAACAGTGACTGAAGCCTCAGTTCAGGTGGCAAAAGTCACCCTTAATTCCCACACGGTCCCTGCTAAACTTGAGAGATCAACAGCCAAATGCTCTGCACTGCAGGACCCACCACATACATAATGAAATGCTGCTGTGGACGTTGCTGATTTTCCAGCTGTTTCAGTTTGCCTTGAAGAAAGAGCAAGTATGATTCTCTTTTTGCTGATTCTCTTTTTGCTGCTAAGTTTATAAAATATCTCTTCCCAAGAACCAGATAATTGGATAATGATCATCTTGTCTGTATTATTACTGCTGAAATGCTCCCTACATTTCATCACGGATGGTCCAAACAGGTTTTGAAAGCTGATGAAGTGCATTGCTCAGAACTGTGTGTGTACTGCCAGGGGTTCCCTGTCCTCTGACCACCTCAAAGCATGTGGTCACCACTGTTTGGTTTGATGCAAGTTCTTCAAGTGTCAAGTGCTGCTTTTAAGATTCACACTGCAAGCAGCAGGGCTGATGATTGACTTGGCAGGGTGAATTCAGGCAGTCATGAAAGTACTACTTTTCAAAGGCTGGTGCTTTGGGAGCATTTTACCATACTGTGGGAATATTCTGAGAGTGGTACACCTAGTTCCTAGATGGACTACAGAGAGAATTCAGAGACAGAAAGCAAATTAATTTTCTGTCTCCTAATAAGTATGTCCCCCCAGAAAACAAGTTTCAACCGACTCCTTATACGGGACTTAGTGGTATGTGTTTGATTATCTCCTGACATGGAAGAAGAGAACTAAGCCAATTTTCAGAGTGTTCAAGTAACCAGTCTGCTCTTAACCCCATTTTATCCATAGATGTTCCTGGCAAGTCTGCTATGAATCAGTTCTTTTCCTTTTGAAATCAGCTATGATTGCAACGCCTGGTTTCACTTTTCCCTGCAATGAAAAAGCAAGAGAAATATCCAAAAGCTTTCCTTCTTACAGACATAAAAATGACATTACAACTTCAACACAGGGTGAGGCATGCTTCGTGTGATACTTCAAGACACAGGCTAATGCATTTTATGCAGTGAGGTTGATTTAAGTGAAGGCCAACACCCCAGAAATATAGTTGTCACTGCAATGGAAAATGGGGCATGAAAGAGAAGCTGCATATCAGTCTTTTTAATAATGATCTCCTTGGAGTTGTATTAATGAGCTGGAAGTGAGGAATTATGGTTGAGCAGAATTTCTTTTCCTTGAACTTAGAATAGCAGCAGGACATGAAGGAGCTGTAATAGAATGTTATTTTACAAGAAGTAAATAATGTAATAGAGTCTACAAGGATGTCAGCAGGAGAGTTAGAACTGTCATAGCCTAATCCTGACTTGAGCAGCAATGTGTGAAAAAGTAGCCTGCAGCAGTTTTTCCAGTACTTCAATAATTTCTGCTTTCTCACTGATCTTTGTGTACTCTACTTACCTTGTCAAGAAAATGTTTTGCCTTATGTTAAAATGTAAGCTAAAAGAGGAAAATGTATTCCCAGAAATCCCAACTTTTCAAGCATATATATATAT
>WBNM01010412.1:0-27027 GCA_013399055.1 Ramphastos sulfuratus | reverse complement strand
TATCTGAGGGCTGGGGGTCAGGAGAGGGGGGACAGGCTCTGCTCACTTGCTCCCTGGGATAGGACAAGGAACAATGAATGTAAGCTGCAGCACAGGAGGTTCCAGCTCAACACAAGGGGGAATTTCTATACTGTAAGGGTCACAGAGCACTGGCACAGGCTTCTCAGAGAGGTTGTGGAGTCTCCTTCTCTGGAGACTTTCAAGGCCTGTCCTGTGTGACCTGAGCTAGATTGTCTGGTCCTGCTCTGGCAGGCGGGGTTGGACTGGATGATCTCTCTGGGTCCCTTCCAACCCCTGACATCCTGTGACCTTGTGAAGTGAAATGTGCTCTAAGAAACCTCCTTGCTCCATTTCTTCCTCTTTGTTTATTTATCTATTTATGAAATTATTCTCCACATTTGGCCAAATCTCACTCTTTGGAGGCCCTTTCCAACCCCTGGCATCCTGTGATCCTGTGATGCTGTGATCTGCACTCTCCAGAGTTTATCCTCATAGCTACTCTCCCAACTCATTCATGGCTTAAGTGGTTTTGGGGATAGCTTCAAAACAAGCCCCAAAAATGTGGGATTTTTGCCATGTAAACAGGCCTACAGTGGGAGTAAGTGAGCAGTAGGTCTGCTCTGCAGATGATGGTCTGAGCTCTGCAAGCCTTGGACTGATGTGGAGATAGTTACCCTCAAGTACAACTGGAGGGGCAAGAAGAAAGGGTAAAAGCCAAACCTTCATTGACTGGCAGTCTATGGTAACAACACTATGTTTAAAATAGATAGGAGCAACTTTCTGCTTAGTTTGAGGCCTCCTTGTTCTGTCAGAAGGGGATGGAGGGAGGGCTTCAGCTTGCAGGCTCAAAGACCTGCAATAGGTACATGCATTAGAGTCACAGTCACAGAATGTTAAAGGTTGGAAGAGACCTCCAGAGATCATCGAGCCCAACCCTCCTGCCAAAGCAGGATCCCCTAGAGTAGTCTGCACAGAAATGCATCCACACACTCACCCCCCCCAGCATAAAACCTAAAGCCTTCACACACCCATTCCCCAGCATAAAACCTAAAGCCTTCACACACCCATTCCCCAGCATAAAACCTAAAGCCTTCACACACCCATTCCCCAGCATAAAACCTAAAGCCTTCACACACCCATTCCCCAGCATAAAACCTAAAGCCTTCACACACCCATTCCCCAGCATAAAACCTAAAGCCTTCACACACCCATTCCCCAGCATAAAACCTAAAGCCTTCACACACCCATTCCCCAGCATAAAACCTAAAGCCTTCACACACCCATTCCCCAGCATAAAACCTAAAGCCTTCACACACCCATTCCCCAGCATAAAACCTAAAGCCTTCACACACCCATTCCCCAGCATAAAACCTAAAGCCTTCACACACCCATTCCCCAGCATAAAACCTAAAGCCTTCACACACCCATTCCCCAGCATAAAACCTAAAGCCTTCACACACCCATTCCCCAGCATAAAATCTAAAGCCTTCACACTGGGGCTTCAGTCAGGGATGGTCTGGCACTAGCTGGCTAGTGCCAAACTCTGGACCCCTTATATTCCTATGGAGGTGTGAGCAAACACAGAGAGAAGTGCCAGGGCTGGCTCAGATTTTCACTGGGGCACAAGATCCTTGCAGCATGCCCAGCACAGGGTTTCTCTAGGACCTGTCTGGCCAAGGCAGGCAGTGGCAGCACTAAAAAAAGCCCTCTCCACTGACAGCCAGGCCAGCATGTCCGCTGGAAAAATGACATAACCCTGGCACATAATCTGGAGTTCCTCGTGGGCTGGGGCTGTGTGAGAGGAGATCAAAGGGCAGCACAGGAAAATGAGAGCAGAGCCCACAGAGGGAAAAAACACTCTCAGCCCCCAGCCTGGGGACTAATCACAGCCCTCAGTGGGCTTTGGGAGTTGCCCTTCACAGGGTGGACAGAGACAGACATCCTCCTCTGGCTCCTGGCACCCGGGTGGGTGCGGGCACAGTGTCCTTCTCCCTGCCTCTCCCACCTTATCATTGGGCTAGAGTGAGGTGGTGGCTCAAGACAAGATTCAGCCCCTCTTGTGCCTGGTGGTGTTCAAGGGCCATGGAAGGGAACATCTTAATAGTTGTAGAATGTTTTGTGTTGAAAGGAACCTTTACAGGTCATCCAGTCCAAGCCTTCTGCACTGGGCAGGGTCATAGAATCATAGAAAGGATTAGGTTGGAAGGGACCTGAAAGCTCATCCAGTTCCAACCCCCTGGCATAGGCAGGGACACCTCCCACTAGAACAGGCCTCATCCAACCTGCTCCTGAACATCTCCAGGGAGGTTGTGGAGCACAGAAGCACAAAACGTGATCTTCGATGTCCTCCCTGGGCAACCTGTGCCAGTGTCTCACCACCCTCACTGCAAACAACTTCCTCCTAACATCCAGTTTCAATCTCCCCTCTGCCAGTTTAAACCCATTCCTCCTCATCCTGTCATTACAAGACTTCATCAATAGTCCCTCCCCAGCCCTCCTGTAGCCCCCTTCAGATACTGGAAAGCCACTACAAGATCTCCTCAAAGCCTTCTCTTCTCCAGGCTACAAAGCCCCAACTCTTGTAGCCTGTCCTCATAGCAGAGCTGCTGCAGCCCTCTGAGCATCTTCATGGCCTCCTCTGGACTGAATCCAACACTTCAATGTCCTTTGACTAGATCTTCAACTAGAGCACGTTTCTCAGAGCCCCATACAACCTGACCTGGAATTTTTCTGGGCATGAGGCTTCTACCACCTCTCTGGGCAATCTGTGCTAGTGTTTCACCATCTTCATGAAAGAATTCTTCCTTCTATCTAGTCTGAGTCTCCCCTCTTTTAAACTTAGAGCCATCATCCCTTGTCCTGCCACAACAGGCCTTTTTAAAATGTTTGTCCCTATCTTTCTTACAGGCCACTTTTTTATACTTAGTACTGAAGGGTGCAAAACCTTGGCCCAAAGGAACTTGGGATGCTGAGGTCACCCAAAGCAGTGCCACCAGCATCCCCTCTCCTGTATTCTCCAGCTGCAGTTACCCTGCAGTCACCCAAAGCAGTGCCACCAGAATCCTCTCCCCTGTATTCTCCAGCTGCAGTTACCCTGCAGTCACCCAAAGCAGTGGCACCAGCATCCCCTCTCCTGTATTCTCCAGCTGCAGTTACCCTGCAGTCACCCAAAGCAGTGCCACCAGCATCCCCTCCCCTGTATTCTCCAGCTGCAGTTACCCTGCAGTCACCCAAAGCAGTGCCACCAGCATCCTCTCCCCTGTATTCTCCAGCTGCAGTTACCCTGCAGTCACCCAAAGCAGTGCCACCAGCATCCCCTCCCCTGCATCCTCCAGCTGCAGTTACCCTGCAGTTGCCCAAAGCAGTGCCACCAGCATCCTCTCCCCTGCATTCTCCAGCTGACTTCCCTCCCTCTCTGACTTTAGACTACCCAGGAAAATACAGGAGATGAGTAGGGAAACAGCAGAGAAAAGGCACTAAAACTGATGGGCCCCACGCCAAGGCTGGTGGCACAAAGAGATCTGATGTGGTTACATCGCTGGGTACAGAGCCTGGCAGTCTCGCAGCCCACACCTTTTCCTTTCTTTGCCCTCAGCCACGGGGTCATTTGCCACCACCTGCACCCCTAATCACATCCTCCCTCCCCAGCTCCATCTACCCAGCAGTGCCCACACCAGGGCATTTGCATTACCCAGGGTCTGTGGTTTCTGACCCCTGACTTGCCCGTTGCCACTGGAATTCCCTATCACTCCGTGACTCAGCTGACAGAAGGGGAGACAATGGCATTTTACATCAGCCCAGGCTATCAGGAGCCTGCCTTATCTGAGCTGTGTTTTTCTATTAGTCTAACACTCCATTGTGCATCCCTTTATCAGCTGCAATGTTGATGTAATGCTGGCTTGGAAGTGGTTTCTGCATCCTAGCACTAAGACAGCTCACTTTTATTTCAGGGGGGAAGGGGAGGGTGCGAGAGGAGGGTTTATCAGGATTCTCAGGAGATAGGAGCCCTTCTCCTGCATGGAGCAGGGAGGGAGGGCTGGCTGGGTGGTGGAGGGGGGCTACCAGCCTGAGCTGAGACTATTTGCAGCCAGCAACTTAATGAACATAATTTTTGCTCAGCAGCTCATAGCAAATAAAAGTTTTGACTCCTTATCCACTAGGAAACCCTCATGGATTTCTCCTCTGAACTTTCCCAGCCTTTCATTGACACCATATAATTTTTTAACATGCAATTAACATCAGGTATTTAACAGAACTGCCTAGATGTCCCTTCTCTAGTCAGAGAGAGGAGTTCTTCTAGATTGCAACTCAGTACTGTATATGAGAGCATCTCAGGAAGGTAGGAGTCAGTTCCCCCCTGGGCTGTCTCTCTCTGTTAGCTCTAGAAGCTGTCAGCATGACATGTATAGAGGAATAGCTGATGGGTTTTGGTTGCCAGTGTTAGGTGAGGTGAAACTCACTGTGTGTTTGTTGATGCCTTTCCATTAATGACTTACTTTCAGCTCCCAATTCAGGCACCAGGAGCTTCCACTTCAAAGACATGGTTTGTAAGAAAATTGTTGTATACACAGGTTTAATGCCAAGGAGTGGTAATTTCTGCTGCTTCATCTGGTGCCCAGCTATGGTTAAGACATCAAATTTCACCTTATTACACTTACCAACCCAAGCTGAGCAGAGTATTTGCAGCCAGCAGCTTGATGAACATAATTTCTGCTCTCCTCACTCCAGACAATATTTTGCTTTCTGGTCAAGAAAAATGTCCTGGATAAACCAACCTTGGATGTGTTTAAGGGTTGTTTGGATGTGGTGCTTAGGGATATGGTTTAAGGTGCATCTTGTAGAGTAGGGTTCTAGATTGGACTTGGTGTTCCTGAGGGTCTTTTCCAACCTGGATGTGTCCGTGATTCTGTGATTCTGCCCTCTCTGGTTCCTGCTGCAAACCCCAGAAGGTGCAGACATGGCTTTCTGCAGCTGGACTGACCCAGTTGCTGGTGGCAGGGAGAGTCTAGAGTTGCCCTGCAGTGTAAGTCATAGAATCATAAGATCATAGAATGGCTTAGGTTGGGAGAGAATCCTCTCATCTTGACTCGGCTGCTCAAGGCCTCATCCAACCTGGCCTGGAACACCCCCAGGGAGGAGGCATCCACAATTTCCCTGGGCAACCTGTTCCAGAGTCTCACCACCCTTATACTGAAGAACTTCTTCCTAAGATCTGGGCTAAACCTGCTCTCCCTCAGCTTCAAACCATTCTCCCTAGTCCCATCTAGACTTGGGCTCTAGATCCCTCATCAGCTTTGCTACCCTTCTTTGGACAAGCTTTAGCACCTCAATGTCCTTCTTCTAAAGGGGGCCCCAAAACTGAAGCCAGTATTCAAGGTGTGGCCTCACATAGAATCATAGAATGGTAAGGTTGGAAAGGACCTCAAAGCTCATCCAGTTCCAACCCCCTGCCATAGGCAGGGACCCCTCCCACTAGTACAGCTCACTCAAGGCCTCGTCCAACCTTGCCTTGAACCCCTCCATGGAGGGAGCAGCCACACACAGCCTCCCTGGGCAACCTGTGCCAGTGTCTCACCACCCTCACTGTAAAGAACATAACAAACATAAAGAACCTGATCATTAATACTGTATTTTACTCAAGCCCAGTAAGCTGGGAAAGAATCACAGAATCATAGAATTAACCAGGCTGGAAAAGACCTCTGAGATCATTGAGTCAAACCTATCACCTAACCCTTTAAATTAACTAAACCATGGCACTAAGTGTCTCATCCAGACTCCTCTTAAACACCTCTGGGGATGGTGATTCCACCACCTCCCCAGGCAGCCCATTCCAAGCCAATCACTCTTGCTGTGAAGAACTTCTTCTAACATCCAGCCTAAACCTACCCTGGTGCAGCTTGATGTTGCATCCTCTTGTTCTCTCACTGGGTGCCTGGGAGGAGAGGCCAACTCCACCTGGCTGCAACCTCCTTTCAGGTAGTTGTAGACAACAATGAGGTCTCCCCTGAGCCTTCTCTTCTGCAACCAACATACATCTTCATAAAGTACATATAGCCACCGCTCATAGCCTGCATACAGCTGGATGATAATTAGTGTGCTATTAATAACAATCAGATATGAGTCATCCTTTGGCTGTTTCACTTCTGTTTGATTGACCCAGCAGAGGACAGCATTGATTTTGGACTTTGGGTTCAATTGCTGAGTGACTCACTCCAGCTGAGGGGCTGTATTTTGTGGCTCTAGATAGGTGTCTGCAGGCACATCCATCACCTTAGTGGCTCAGCAGCTCTGGTGTCACCTCAACGGGCTGATTTGATGTGGAAAGATAAGCAACCATGTGTCTTGCTACAGAACTCTCAGCTCCCATTTGATAGCTGGAGTCAGGGTGCTTGAAGTGGGCTATAAGAAATATGAGGACAATCTTTATAACAGGGCCTGTAGGAAGAGGACAAAGGGTGATGGTTTTAAACTCAGAGTGGGGGGATTCAAGAGCTAAGGAAGAAGTTCTTTACACTGAGAGTGGTGAAACACTGGCACAGATTGCTAAGAGAAGTGATAGAAGCCTCATTCACAGAATCACAGATTCACAGAATTAAACCAGGTTGGAAAAGACCTTCGAGATCATCGAGTCCAACTTATCACCTAACACCTTCTAATTAACTAACCCACAGCACTAAGTGCCTCATCCAGCCTCCTTTTAAACACCTCCAGGGATGGTGACTCCACCACCTCATCCCTGGAAACATTCCAGGTCAGGCTGGATGAAGCTCTGAGCAACCTGATTTGCTTGAAGATGTCCCTGCTCACTGCAGGAGGATTGGACCAGATACTCTTTAAAGATCTCTTCCAACCCAAAGTATTCTGTGATTCAGTGATACACAGGAAGAGCCTGGGAGCTCCCAAAAGCTACCCAGAGTCTATCTGCATCCCTTAGGATTTTATCCTTCAGATAAAAGGAACTTAGAGCAGACTGGGAAAACTCTTTGCACACAGATGGGCATCATCTTCTGGGCTGTTGTCTGGGGAGTGATGGAAATGGCAGGAGTGCTCACACACAACATACTTTGCCCAAAGGAGAGGCTGGTTGGTACGTGCACTGGCACCTTGCAGAAGTCTGCTGTTGGAAGTGCCTCACACACAGCAGTGTGTCCCATCTACCACTAATCCAGACATGAACAACAGCACTTTTCACTCACACAGAACAGGTTTCAACCTGGGACTTTGGCATTTGCCTACCTGTAGTTTTGCATTTGTGTTTGCATACCCCAGATGACTACTTTGCATGTTGACCCCCGGAGGTGCATGAAGACCACAGCACGTTTTGCTTGCAATGGAGAAACCAAACCAGACCTGTCTGAGAAGACCCTCAGAGTTAGTTTGATTTATTGCTGATTTGTTCAGGATGACACCCATCAGAGAAGTGGAAATTCCGCGGTGATGGGAACTTGATAGTTTCAAACAGAGCGCTGAGGTGGCAGTTCTGAAGTGCTGATCAGGGGAAAACAAGGGTAGAAACATGAACCACAGTGGGCAGAAAGGGCCACGGTAAATGGTTACTGCCCATCTCCAGCCACATCCATGGCTCGAATTTGTCCTTTTGTCCTCAGACTCAAAACAAAAATGTGGAAGTGCTCATGCAATGGGTTGCAGCAGACCAGAAGAGTCTCAGCTTTCAGAGGTCCTACCTGGACCAGCCAGCTCATGCACCGAAGCTGTTTGTGCTCACACCTCTTCCTCTTCAGCCTCTGGCTGCCTGTGGTGGAGCTTGTTGCTGTCTCTGCCCAGCAAGTAGCTACGTTTTTGTCTCAGTCATCATTTCTATTGTTATCTGCTCATTATCTGATCCTCTCCCAGGCTGGGCCAGGAAACAACCTTCTGTCTCTGTCTTCGACGGCGCTCCATCCTCTTCCTCCTCGGAGAAGACAAAAGCAAAACAAGCGCATAATGAATCAGACGTTTCCCTTCTCGCTTTGCCCCTTACTTCCCCCTCTCATTTTTTACAGGGACCCATTTCTGCCTTTTCCCTCCTGTTTGTTCGGGATGTGGCCAGCACAGTTCCCCTGTGCTCAGCATCCCGGGGAGCCTGGCTGGCTCCTTTTGGTGTCAGCAGGAGTTCAGCAGTGGGTAAAGGCTGATAGGGCTCCTCCGTCCCCAGCTGCCTCCTCAAACCTAGTGCCTGCGAGAAGCTTGGCCTTGTGACACCAGGGCGCAGGATCAAACCCGGCAAGCTGAACTCCAGCCCAGCTAGAGGTTCATGAGGGTTCAGAAAGGCAAGTGGGCAGTTGGGTGGAGGCAAAAGAGTCTATCAATGGCCACTGAACGCGAGACCAGCGCATTCAGCTCAGGATGTCATCTGGCAGCAGCTTGCTAGAAGCTGGAAGAGGGTGCTGGGGAAGTATTGCTCTGTGCTTGCCCTGATTTTGTGTTCNCAGCCCAGCACTCGGTTGCTGTCTGGGCTGCACTCACACTGCAGGCTCATGTTGAGCTTTTCATCCACCCAGATCCCCAGGTCCTTTTTCTCAGGGTTGCTCTCCAGCCATTCACCACCCAGCCTGTATAGACCAGATCACACAGGAATGCATCCAGGAGGGTTTTGAATATCTCCAGAGAGGGAGACTCCACAACCCACCCTGGGCAGCCTGTTCCAGTGTTCTGTCACCCTCACAGGGAAAAAAAATTCCTCCTCATATTTCCATGGAACTTCCTCTACCTTAACTTCTACCCATTGCCCCTTGTCTTGTCACTGGGAAAAGTGACAGTCTTGTCACTGAGCAGAGCCTGGCTCCATCCTCCTGGCACTCACACTTTATAAATACATAAACATTAATAGATTTATACACATTAGTATTGCTGGAGAAGAGTTGGGACACTCACTTCTTGGTCTTGTTCTGGATGCAGAACAGATTAGTTCTAAGCTCTGTCTGTGAAACTTAGCCCTATTTGGTCTCTGGTGACCTTTCCTGTTTACTCTCTCCCAAAACAATATCAAGTCCCACCCTGTGATACTCTGTGGGATGTGCACTGTTTCAAAGCCAGAGGGGATCTGATCTGCCCTGGAGCTGGTTAGCATAGATGTGCTGAGGGCCTGAAAAGAAAGTCACACTTGTGAAGTGTTATTGGAGACCTTCTTGAGGCCTTCTGTACTTAGAAAGGAGCCTATAAGAAAAATGGAGACAGATTTTTCAGCAGGGCCTGCTGTGACAGAACAAGGGGTGATGGTTTTAGACTAAAAGAGGAGGGATTCAGACCAGATAGAAGGAAGACACTTTTTACACTGAGGTGGGTGAAACATGTTGCCCAGGGAAGTGGTAGATGCCCCATTCATGAAAACATTGCAGGTCAGGTTGGACAGGGCTCTAGGCAACCTCATCTAACTGAAGATGTCTCTTCCCATGGCAAGGGTTTGGGCTAGGTGACCTTTAAAGTCCCTTCCAATCCAAACCATTCTGTGATTCTATAATTATGGCTCACCTAACACATCCACATCAGTCCCTATCTGGACAATGTCTTCCCTTGCCTCACCTCTCTCCTCTACCCAGCAACACTTTAGCTCTTCTATTATTCACAGATTCCTAGAATCACAGAATGATTTGGGTTGGAACAAACCTTCAAGATCATCTAGTTCCAACTCCTCTGCCATGGCCAGGAACATCCTCCTCTAGACCAGGCTGCTCAAGGTCTTGTCCAACCTGGCCTGGAACACCTCCAGGGAGGGGACATCCCTGGGCAACCCGTTCCACTGTCTCACCACCCTCACTGTAAAGAACTTCTTTTTAATATCCAGGCTAAATGTGCCCTCCTCAAGCCAGCTTTTCCTGGGGACTGGAGGCAGAAGCGCTGGAGATCCCTGAATTCAGGGTCAATGTTGTGGGCAACCAATTCCTGCTCACAGAAGTCATCTTGCAAGTAGGACTTGGGTCTTTGGAAGCTCAACTGATTGTTGAGAAGCTCAGCTGCTGTTTCATCAAGGGCAAAGTCCATGGCATCAGCTTTGCTAACAGTAGCATGGGTGGCTGTGGAGCAGTGCCAGTGGGTGTCTCTGGTGCCATTTCTTTTGACTGGAATGGTAAGAAAGGATGAAAATCTGCAGGAAATGTTCCAAATTCTGAAGGTTTCCCTCTCTTTTTAGAAAGTGAGGGTGAAAAGCAACATGTCCCTCTGACATTTATGTGTTTCCCCATGTGGATTCTGAAGTCAAATTTTTATTATGAGTTTTAACTGTAAGCAGGAAGGAACATAATAGAAAAGGATAGATTAAAAAAATCCCAAATTCTTTACCTTTATAATACCACCTGACTCTTTTCCTGGCATTACTTACCAGGTCACACAGCTTAAACCAGAGATGTCTTCTCTCTGTCAAGGCAGAGATAGACACTGAGAAAGTCACACTGCTGCTTTAAAGGAGATCCTGAAAAATGAGAAAGGGGCATGGAAAAAAAAGGGCTGCAGAAATTATCTGAAGAGTGAAGAGAAAGCCTTGGTGTGACAAGCTCAGAAAGCTTGTTCTGGTCAGCTTATCAGAAGATGAGATGGAGAGGTGACTGCAGAAGAATTACTTGTGGAGAAAAAAAGGCCTGATGAGAAAGATCTCTTTAATCTATCACAAAGTGGCCTTCGCGTTGCTGCAAAGCACAGCCCAACCACCCAGGCTTGTGGTTACTGCTGAGGATCATTAGTCAAAAGGCTACTCAGTTTCTTCATCCATGGATACTTAAATTAAGAGCAGACTCCTTTCTGGAAGCAATGTTTTAGCCAAGTGCAAGCTGTTGAGTTATGGGCAGGAACTACATCTGAATATCATTCTTAGGGTGCTGAAATGTGAGGGGTTGTGCTGTATGAGAGGTGAGATCACAGGGTCCTTGAATGATGTGATTCATGAAAACTGAAGGAGGATTTACATAGTCTTATAATGACAGGATGANTGATTCTTTGATTCTATGATTCTGTGATTCTATGATTCTGTGATTCTGTGATTCTATAATTCTATGATTCTTTGATTCTTTGATTCTATGATTTAGGAAAAGGACATGGTCAAGACTTCTTTTTTTTCTTTTTCACTACCTATCTGGTGGATGGAGATTTCAGGTGGATTTGTTTCAGCAAACCTGGAAGGGTTGCTCAGGGAGACCTGGAACCTACTCACTGCTCAGCTCAGGAAGTGCTTATACAAGAGCTTATTCCTGCTCATGGAGCTTCCGCTTAAGGTAAGGTTAACAGCTCAGCAAATTGAGGTGATGATAGAGAAAGCAGTGTGAGAGTTTGCAGCAGGAAAACTTGGAGTCATCCAGGGAATGTTTTCTTGTGCTTTTATATTGATGTCATTATGCTGACTTTGCTGAGCTGACAGGTTGCAAGCGAACAGGAAGAATGTATGATTTAACACTTCACCTCTCAAAATGGACTTGTCTTTATTAGTCATTCTGTTCTTCTTCTGGCTGCTGCTCTGAGAACAAGCTCTTGATGGAGAAAGCTACCAGCAGCTAAATAGTGTCTAACCCATCACTTGGGCTACAGGCTGCAAGGTGTGACCATCAGGAGAGTAACTTGAGCAAATCTTCAGCAAATCATCAGCAAAAGAGCAATAAAAAGAGAACAGGGCTGAAAGATATTGTAACAGGAAGGGGCCCTTGAAAAACTCAACCAGCCCAAACACTCCTCCCTCGGCTGGATTAGACCTCAATAACCTTTCCTCCTTGTGCAGCCTGTTCTTGTAAACCATTGCTGATGGAGACACTGTTCCTCCTCTCTACTCCCTCCCTAGATGGGAAAATGAGGTACATATCACATTTACTCTATGCCTTATCTTTGAACAGAAGATTCCATGTCCTTCAACTGCTCCTCATCATCTCTGTTTTCCACTTCTCTGCTCTTCCCTGTTACTGTCTTCTGCATTCCTGCCACCCGCTCCCGTGTTGCCATATGATGCCCCAGGCTGGGTGCTGTGCTCCAGCACTAAGTCAACCTTCTGAGCCTTCTGTATCCCAGGTTATGCATAAGCTACACTTCCCAGTGTGGACTTAAACTCCTTTGTATCACCTGACTCATGCTCAGCTTTGGATTTGCAATGTAGATCCTCTTCTGCTATCAATCCTAGCTTGTTGCATGCAGGATCTCTTTGCTAAACCCTCCTTTTCCCTATGACCCTTCAGCCCATGGAGGCTGCCCTGTGTTCTCACCAATACTCAGCTCCCAGTAAAGAGCTTCTCTACCAAAATACTGTACTGTATTCTTGCTAAATTTCTCTTAAAGCCAGAGTCTGGTGGTGATCCAGACCTGATGGAAATCACAGAACGGCTTGCGTTGAAAGGTCATCAAATCCAACCATCCCTGCAGCAAGCAGGGGCACCTTCAGCTAGATTAGGTTGCTCAGGACCTCATCCAGCCTGACTTGGAAAGTTTCCAGGGATGTGGCATCTAACTCCTCTCTGGGTGTCCTGGGCCAGTGTCTCACCTCCCTCAGTGTAAAAAATGTCTTCCTTCTCTCCTCTCTAGTCAGAATCTCCCCTCTTTTTGCTTAAAACCATCACCCCTTGTCCTGTCACAACAGGCCCTGCTAAAAAGCCTGTCCCCAGTTTTCTTATAGGTCCCCTTCAAGTATTTTAAGGCCACCATGAGGTCTCCTCAGAACCTTCTTTTCTCCAACTCTCTCAGCCTGTTCTCACAGCAGAAGTATTTCAGCCCTCTGATCATTTTTGTGGTCTCCTCTGGACTCACTTCAACAGATAACCTAGAATCATAGAATTATTTCAGTTGGAAAACACCTTTAAGGTTATTGAGTCCAACCAAGTCTTGAATCAAGCTTGAGTAAGGCTGAACCACATCCCTTAGCATCACATCTAGCCTTCCAGTAGCCTGCCAGTATCTGTAGGTGGCCTACAGGAAGGCTGGGAAGGGACTATTGACAAGGTCTTGCAATGACAGGACAAGGGGCAATGGGTTTGAACTGGCAGAAGGGAGATTTAGACTGGATGTTAGGAGGAAGTTGTCTGCAGTGAGGGTGGTGAGACACTGGCACAGGTTGCCCAGGGAGGTTGTGGCTGCTCCCTCCCTGGAGGTGTTCAAGGCCAGGTTGGAGGAGGCCTTGAGTGACCTGTTCTAGTGGGAGGTGCCCCTGCCTATGGCAGGGGGTTGGAACTGGATGGTCCCTTCCAACCTTATCATTCTATGATTCTATGATCTCTGCATATCTTAAACGCGTTCAGGGCNAAGGGGGAGAATCCCCTCCCTCTCCCTGCTGGCCACACTGCTCTTGCTGTAGCCCAGGACTCGGTTGGCAATCTTCTTTCAGTTGTAGAGAGCAAGATGGTCTCCCCTCAGCCTCCTCTTCTGCAGGCTACCTTAGCCACTCCTCATAAACCTTGTTCTCCAGACCCTTCAGCAGCTCCATTGCTCTTCTCTGGGCATGCTCCAGCACCTCAATTCCTTTCTTGCAGTGTGGGCCCTAAAACTGAAGGCAGTACTCAAGGTATCTTCTCACCATCTCTAACGGGGACAATCATGTCCCTGGTCCTGCTTGTCACACTGACAGAGTACAGGATGGTGCTGGCCTTCTTGGCCACCTGGGCACACTGCTGGCTCATGTTCAGCAGACTGTCATTCAACAGCCCCAGACCTTTCTCTACTGTTCACCTTTCCAGCCACTCTTCCCCAAGGCTGGAGTGTTGCATGGGCTTGTTGCGACCCAAGTGCAGGATCCATCACTTGGCCTTGTTAAACCTCTTACAGCTGGCCTCAGACCACTCATCCAGCCTGTCCAGATACCTTTGGGGGTCACATCTATGACTCTCCAGTCAGTTGGGACCTCACCAGTCCTTCAGGACTGCTGGTAAATGATGGAAAGTGGCTTGGTGAGCACTTCTATCAGTTCTCTCAGTGTCCTCAGGTGTGTGACATCTGGCTTCAGGAACTTGTGGATGTCTAAGTGGTGCAGCAGTCCACTAACCATCTCCTCTTAGAATGTGGGGGCTTCATTCTGCTCCTCATCTCTATCTTCCAGCACAAGGGGCTGGGTTTCCAGTAAACAACTGGTCCTGCTACTAAAGACTGAGGTAAAGAAGGTATTAAGTAGCTCAGCCTTTCCCTCATCCTTTATGACTGTTCTTCCCTGCACCAGTGCAGTACAGAGACTCTCCTTGGTCCTCCTTTTGTTACTCATACATTTGCAGAAGGATTTTCTCTTCTCTTTGACAGCTGAAGACTGATTTCTATTTTCTCCCTCCTTTATAACCCTTCAGAGTGTCCTACCCCTTCTTCCAAAGACCATAAACTCTCCTTTTCCCTCTGAGCTGCAACCAAATCTCTGTTCAGCCAGGTTAATCTTCCCCACCAACATGTCAGGCCATGAAGATGGCCTGCTTCTATAGCTGTAAGACTTCTTTCTTGAAGAACATCCATCTTTCCTGAACTCCTTGGCCCTTCAGGAATTCCTCCCAAGGGACTCTAGTGACCCATCTTGAAAGGTCTGCCTACTGGAAGTCCAGTGTGGCCAACATATCCTTGTGATGAGGACTCAGGTTGGTCATCAGATGAAGCTAAGCTCCCAGCCCTGGTATTACAGTATCACAGTATCACAGTATAGCAAGGTTGGAAGAGACCTCAAAGATCATCAAGTCCAACCCACTACCACAGACCTCAAGACTAGACCATGGCACCAAGTGCCACGTCCAAACCTGCCTTATTATATACCTTGTGTGCACAGCCTTTGGCATGGCAACAAGGGGCTGTAGGCTCTTGCATATAGACAAACCCTGATGCCTTTCATTGCATGGCTGAAGAAAAGGAAGCCCTCTGTTTATCCCTCTGATCAGGTTTTCCATCCCCTCCCATCTTGACCCTGATGGCTTATTAGCTGGGATATGTTTATCCTAAATCTTTCTTTTCTTCTCCAAGTCTCCCTTTCCTGCTTTTTCTCCCACTGTTTCTCTCTCCCAGCAGCCCACATGCATATCCTCCTTTCCAAGGCCAGGGCTGAGCTTGCAGAGGAGTGCAGCTTCAGACTAAACTGTAATTTGCACTCTCCCTGTTTCAAGGGCATGAGACAGTTGGGACTTTTTTTCTTTTTCTTTTTTTTTTCTTTGTTTGTTTTTTGTTTGTTTGTTTCTTTTGTTTTTTGGGTTGGTTGTTTTTTGGTTGGTTTTTTTGGGGTTTTTTTGGGTGGTTTGTTTTTTTTTTCTCCATCACAGAACTGGAAGGTTCTGGTTTGTGCCACTGTTCAGTCAGACAGCACCAGCATAGTTACAACATGTTCCCTCCCTGTGGAATTTAGCAGAGACCAGCTCCTTTTATAGCCTGGCCAAAGCCCCTCCAAAGCACTGCTCCTGTGCCTCTGTCAGTCTTTTGTACTCACCATCCATGGGACTGACATGAAAGTGCTGCAGCATTGACCTCAAGCCCCCACAGGTCCTTTGAGTGGTTCCTAGAAAACCCTCCTGGCACCTTGCCCACAGGTTATAGTCACAGCTCTGCCCTGGCAAAGCTGTGCCTAGTGTTTGGCCTATGTCTCTGCCAAGTCACTGCTGCTGCAGCACTATCACAGTATCACAGTATAGCAAGGTTGGAAGAGACCTCAAAGATCATCAAGTCCAACCCATTACCACAGACCTCAAGACTAGACCATGGCACCAAGTGCCACGTCCAAACCTGCCTTGAACGCCTCCAGGGATGGTGACTCCACCACCTCCCTGGGCAGCTCATTCCAGTGGGGAATGACTCTCTCAGTGAAGAACTTTCTCCTCACCTCCAGCCTAAACTTCCCCTGGCACAGCTTGAGACTGTGTCCTCTTGTTCTGGTGCTGGTTGCCTGAGAGAAGAAAGCAACCTCCTGCTGGCCACAACCACCCTTCAGGTAGTTGCGGACAGCAAGAAGGTCTCCCCTGAGCCTCCTCTTCACCAGGCTAAACAATGCTAAACACTATGCTGAGACCAGACCCTTAAAAGAGTTGACATTAGGGAAGGATATAGTGTGGCCCCTCTGGAGCTGTGCACATCTCCTGGCTCCACTTGCTAGGTAATGTAGAAGACACATAGATGTGGGAAGATTTAGACTGGATGTTAGGAGGAAGTTCTTTACAGTGAGGGTGGTGAGGCACTGGAACAGGTTGCCCAGGGAGGTTGTGGCTGCTCCCTCCCTGGAGGTGTTCAAGGCCAGGGTGGACGAGGCCCTGAGTGACCTGTGCTAGTGGGAGGTGTCCCTACCTATGGCAGGGGGGTGGAACTAGATGATCCTTGAGGTCTCCTTCCAACCTTACCATTCTATGATTCTATGTGGTGCTAAGCATTGTGTTTCAGTGGTAGCCTTGGCAGTGCCAGGTGAAAGATAGGACTTGATGATGCTCAAGGACTTTTCCAACCTAAATAATTCATGAACCCTTTCCCCTACCCTAAATCTTACCCAGGAAGTGTTTGTGCTATCCCAGCTTCTCTTACCTGCAGGGTCCCTGCAGGGCAGAGCCAAGGATGAAGCTCAAGAGCTAAACTCCCTGTGATGGAGGGAGGCCTCTCCTCTCCTTACAGAGCAGTGGTGGTAGGGAAGAGGCAAGTGGTGGGGTGAGATAGGAGAAGTCTTGCACTGCTGCTGCTTGAAAGATGCTTGTGCTGTGGAAAACCTGTGTCTGTTTAGCATCCTGCTGGTCAGCAGCAGTGGCTGGTCAGGCTGACTCAATAGGAAGAGGGAGAGTGCTGCACTCCCCACATGCCTCTCCAGCCTTTCAAACCCCACTCTCAGCCCAAACCACATGGAACTAACAAAGTGTAAATGAGCACCTTGTAAATGAGCATCTTCTCTCCCTGGATCTCTGACTTTGTATTTTCATCTTTTCTCTGTCTCTTGGAACCCATCCTCTTGCTGTCCCCACTGATGCACTACTGTTTCTCTGTTTTTCCAACCACTAGACAGTATGAGCAGAAATTCAAGTACATACAAGTCCTTCCCAGCAGACCTTTCACAAAAGGGACCAGAGACTTTAGCAGGGACCTTTCTCTCTTACAGTATCACAGTATCACAGTATCAGCAAGGCTGGAAGAGACCTCAAAGATCATCAAGTCCAACCCATTACCACAGACCTCAAGACTAGACCATGGCACCAAGTGCCACGTCCAAACATGCCTTGAACACCTCCAGGGACGGTGACTCCACCACCTCCCTGGGCAGCCCATTCCAGTGGGGAATGACTCTTTCAGTGAAGAACTTTCTCCTCACCTCCAGCCTAAACTTCCCCTGGCACAGCTTGAGACTGTGTCCTCTTGTTCTGGTGCTGGTTGCCTGAGAGAAGAAAGCAACCTCCTCCTGGCCACAACCACCCTTCAGGTAGTTGTAGACAGCAAGAAGGTCTCCCCTGAGCCTCCTCTTCACCAGGCTAAACAATCCCAGCTCCCTCAGCCTCTCCTCATAGGGCTTGTGCTCGAGGCCTCTCACCAGCCTCGTTGCCCTTCTCTGGACACGCTCAAGCACCTCAATGTCCTTCTTAAATTGAGGGGCCCAGAACTGGACACAGTACTCAAGGTGTGGCCTAACCAGTGCAGAGTACAGGGGGAGAATGACCTCCCTGCTCCTGCTGGCCACACTATTCCTGATGCAGGCCAGGATGCCATTGGCCTTCTTGGCCACCTGGGCACACTGCTGGCTCATGTTTAGGCGGGTGTCAATCAGCACCCCCAGATCCCTTTCTGTTTGGCTGCTCTCCAGCCACTCCGACCCCAGCCTGTAGCTCTGCATGGGGTTGTTGTGGCCAAAGTGCAGCCCCCAGCACTTGGATTTGTTGAAAGCCATCCCCTTGGACTCTGCCCATCTGTCCAGGTGCTCGAGGCCCTGCTGCAGAGCCCTTCTGCCCTCCAACCCACCAACATCTGCCCCCAGCTTGATGTCATCTGCAAACTTGCTGGTGACTGTCTCGATGCCCTCGTCCAGATCATCAATGAAGTTGTTAAAGAGGATGGGACTTCTTGCTCCTTCTGTAAAGACACAGCCTGACTGTCAAGACATCCTGGAGTGTTTCTCCTAGAAACAGAAGCAGGATATTGCAAAATCCATAGAGTCTAGGAGATTGAGATTGGAGAGAAAACAAAGAGCCTCATTCTCCTGCTTGGGTGTTTTGGCTTTCTTCAGACCAAGGTTTGTGGAGAGGGGAGAGAGTATCTTAAGATTACCTCCAGCATTTCTTGTCCCCTTCCCTGCCTTCTCTAGGCAATGAGCAATCCAACCAAGACATATTTAGTTACCCAGTGAGTAGAGATTTAGTTTGGGATGTGAGGTGGGATTTACCCTCCCCTCCTTGCAGCATCTCTTCACATGTCTCCCCAGCTGTGAAATAAAGGCAGTGCATAAGTGAGATTTAAAAAAAAAAACAGCTCAGAGTTATCATGCCTAACAAGCACAAGTGGTTTTCTAATCTTGGCACTGAGATGATCTTTCTGTCACAGGACACAGCTCTACTAATAAATCAGAGTATCAAGCACAGATACTCCATTGCCTGCATCATTGACACGAAGCTTGGCACAGCTTTAGCCTCACCCAACTAGTCCCAACCTAAGCCATCCTAGATGTGCACAGGACAATGTGTTTGTGGTCTGAGCACAGGGATGCTGCCTCAAGTAGATGATGCCCTGGTGGAGCACCCAATCCTTTGGGGTGCCCCATCTGAAGCCACCCTGGGTGTGGCCAGCATGTGGACACAGCACAGCTGAGCCTGTTGATGTATCACTCCTCTTGTGCTGCTTCTTAAACTCTTTACATAAACATTTGCTAGTGGCCAGGGTTGGGAAAGAGTGCATAAGCAGATAGGGCTCTGCGTGCAGTTCTGGAGCCCCCAGCACAGGAAGGACATGGAACTGTTGGAGCAGGTCCAGAGGAGGCCATGATGATGATCAGAGGGCTGCAGCAGCTCTGCTATGAGGACAGGCTGAGAGAGTTGGGGCTCTGCAGCCTGGAGAAGAGAAGGCTTTGAGGAGACCGTATAATAGCCTTCCAATATCTGAAGGGGGCCTACAGGAAGGCTGGGGAGGGATTATTTACAAGGTCTTGTAATGACAGGACAAGGGGCAATGGGTTTAAACTGGCAGAGGGGAGATTTAAACTGAATGTTAGGAGGAACAGTGAGGGTGGTGAGACACTGGCACAGGTTGCCCAGGGAGGTTGTGGCTGCTCCCTCCCTGGAGGTGTTCAAGACCAGGTTGGATGAGGCCTTGAGTGACCTGTTCTAGTGGGAGGTGTCCCTGCCTATGGCAGGGGTTTGGAACTGCATGAGCTTTGAGGTCCCTTCCAACCTTACCATTCTATGATTCTATGATTCTATGACTCTTTGTGGCTGCTCAGATGTTGTTGCCCTGCTTTTCAAGCAGATGAGCTCAGAGCATGGCAGAGGTCAAACCGGCACATGAGATCTTTAAAAAGCCCAGGGCTCAACCTGATATTTCTTCCCAAAAACCTTTCTGAGCATTTTTTTTTTTCTCCTCCTTACATACCCAGGCCATGCCAGAGTTTCACCTGGCAGCACATGGAAAGCATAGCAGCTGCAGGGAAAGAAGAACAAAAGAATTGGGCAGATAGAGCAGGGCAGCTCCTGTTTATCTCATGCTGGAGCTTGCAAGGTTGCAGTTCCTCAAGCTGAGCTCGGATGGGGAAGAGATGTCCATTAGCTGCTTTGCCTTCATTCCCCATGTAGAGCTTTCTCCCTGCTTTGCCACTCCAGTCTCCCCAGTGCTGCCCCTGCCCCCATCCCATTAGGACCCAGTGGGCTGTCGGAAGCATAATGGAAGGGAGAGCTTTCATCCATCACAGACCTTGAAGAGTTCAGCGAGGCAGAGCCATCACAGAGGAGAAACATTCCTCCGCGAATCCCCTCTTGTCTCTTGGGTGGAAAGGGGGAGGAGGAGGGAAAGATAAGGCCAAACTAATTTGTCTTTTTTAATTGGCTCAGAATACTTGAACGAAAGCTGGTTTGTTATCCTTGGCTTTGCTCTGGCAGGCGTCCAGGATGTAGGGCAGAGACGGAGGCTTCTGAAGAGTTAACCTCTTCTAAATATCCTATTAGGATCCTCTCCATTTAGTGTAAGGACGATGCAAGCATAGACAGAGTGGGAGGGCCTCTTTGTCCTCCTTTTTTTCCCTTTTTGTGTTAGACACTCAGCCTTGCAAGGGACACAGGGACATGCAGAATAGCAAAGGGTGAGAGTCTTCTGGTCAAATTTTGCCATATGCAATGTAAACATCCAGAGCTGAGCTAATCACCCCGAGCTTTCTTTGTAGTCAGAAAAGAGACAGGAACTTCCAAAGCAGGATTCCTCTCAGTCTGAGGCAGACATCTCAGAGAGGTCAAATGATGCATGTCTGCTTGTCTGCAAGTGACTGCAAAGGGAGCCTAAGGATCATTAGCTTGAACAGAAACATCCATTTGGCTGCACACATGTAGGCCTCTGAGATGTTCTAGGGCTTACCATAGAATCAGAATGGTTTAGATTGGAAGGGACCATAAAGATGATAGGACAAGGAGCAGTGGATGTAAGCTGCAGCACAGGAGGTTCCAGATCAACACAAGGGGGAACTTCTTTACTGTAAGGGTCCCTGAGCACTGGAACAGACTCCCCAGAGAGGTTGTGGAGTCTCCTTCTCTGGAGACTTTCAGAGCCCATCTGGATGCATTCCTGTGTGACCTGAGCTAGATTGTTTGGTCCTGCTCTGGCAGGGGGGTTGGACTTGATGATCTCTTTGGGTCTCTTTCAACCCCTAACATCCTGTGATCCTGTGATCTAATTCCAACCCCAAGATTTCTTTTTTTCTGAGACATTTACACTTATCTGGTGTCACACAGATATGACAACAGCTCTGTAGGATACCTATGCAGGTCTTGAAGAGCAGCTTCAAGAGGCTAAGAGCTTCTAGAATATCACTTGATGGCTGCTCAGAGTCAGCTGAATCAAGCTGCTAAACTCAAAGCAGGTGACTTGGGCTCTAGGTCTCTCATCCAAGCTGACCAAGTTTTGTGTACATGACTGAGATGAAGTGATTCCAAACTCAGACTTGAGGCCAGGTTGGCTGACAGTCCATGATTTCTGTTTCCATGGCTGTTGAGGGACCCATTTGTTCTAGAAGAGACATCACCAAATGCTCTGCAGCAAACTCAAAGTCATATTTACAAAACTGCTTAGACACTATGGGCGTCCTTCATCAGTCTGTGGTCTTGATATCTGGCAAAGAAAATGTGCCAGCATGCTTCCTTGAAGAGTCTCTGTCTTTCATGTGGACTGCTGATGTGTATAAAACTGAGTTCAGGACCATGCTGGTGGCTCTTAGAACAACCCTGGACTTTGCCAGGGCTCCCTACCCAGCCAGCTGAGGTTGAGCAAAGAGGCAGTTAGCGGAAAACCAGTGATGCTGCACACTTTGGTTTCCTCTCATGCTCGGATGGGTGGATCCTTTCTTTGCAGATGGTTACAGTCACAGGTCAAGGCCTTTGCCCTCCACATGTCTGGGAGCATCAGATTTGCTTTGGTCTCTGACAGCATTACTGCAAAGTAATTTCTCTCTTCGGGCCATGTGCGTGGTAGGTGAAGAGGCGAGAGGCAGTGCTCAGCAGCTTGGCACACGGTTTGCAAGGTCCAGGGTTAATTCTCTGCTCTCTTATAAATTTCCCTTTGTAGAACTGGCAGCCTAATTGATTTAGGAGCCAGATTCCCATTTCTCAAAGAAGACTTATCTGGACTTGTAAAACTGGAGCTTGCTTTCAACCCCAAAGCAGGAGAGTTAATGTCCCTTCTGGATGGCCTGCCATCCTAAATCATGTTAATTAACAGTGTCAAGTGGTGGACTCACCATCCCTGGAGGTATTTAAAAGACATGGAGATGTGGTGCTTAGGGACATGGTTTAGTGGTGATTTGGCAGTGCTGGGTTAACAGTTGGACTGGATGATCTTAAAGGTCTTTTCCAATCACATTGACTCTACGGTTTAATTCACATAAATATCTGATTTGGGTGTATTTTGTTTTCCTTGATGTGTTTTTTGTTTTCCTCGATGTCTTTTTTGTTTTCCTCAATGTCTTTTTTGTTTTCCTCGATGTTCCTGTCAAAACCCATCACATGGGCAATTCAGTTGCATTCCTCTATCTTTGTGAGAGTGGAAAATCCTGCTTGCAGTGGTTTTGTCTGGCTAAATAGAAGCCTAGAAAGTGAGAAAAGGGAAGATGTCCTGCAGAAGCATGGCAAAGCCTGGGACAGTGCAGGCAGGGCTGGACATTTTCATTGACAAGGCCTGTGAGGGTTCACCCAGTGTGACCCAAGCAATGCCATCAAAAGGCAGTCCCAGCCCCTGGCTTTTGCTTTTCTCAGATGCCTTAATCAGTTTGTTTGACAGGCACAGGGAGATACAGAGGGTGGCCTTGCAGCCAGACAGCGGTGTGGGCGCCCGCAGAGATGGGTTTTGTTCCCTCCTCCAGCCCAAAAGTACGGAGACGTCTGCGGCAAGTCGCATCGCGTGGCAGCTGCCACAGTCCTGACAGACAAGGGTCAAAGTACTGCTGGGCTGGAAGGGGCTCCTCGAGGGCATCTGGCCCACTCTTCTGCCCCAAGGCAGAGGCAGCTCTATCTGCCTACTTATCCTTGTCAGATGCTGTTCTGAAGGATGCCGGAGTTTCCCAGGCAGTTTCTCCTGCCTAGGCTTCCCTGAACTTGCCATTACACTCCCTTCCTCCTTCCCTCCTTTCACCTTCCATGAAGGACTGTCATTCCTCAAGCAGCTCTGCAGGCTAACCAACAGCAGGGCATCCTCCTCAATCTGTTATTTCTACTCCTTTAGTCATTCTCTTTGCCTTTTGGGGGGTGCTGTCCCCAGTCTTTTTTCCCTTGAAGCCCAGGGTCCAGAAGAGGTCTCAGTGCTCTAGCTGAAACCTTAGCACCAAGGACATAACTTCATAGCTAACTTCACAGACAATGCCTTAACTCTACAGAGCTCCCTAAAGGCTCAGACACTTCCCAGGGATTGGGAAAAGTGGTTCCCATTATGAAAGGAAGATGGGAAAGGCTCTTGGTCTGCAGGCATGACATGCCACATTTCAGAGTCCACAAGTCAGTCATCCAGCTAAGCAAGCCTAGGTCTCTGCTGCTGAGTGGAACCAGTAGCTGTGGTGGCCTCACCCTTGGTGTGGGATTTGGTTGTCATGTGCATGTCTAAGGTAATTTTAGCTGGAGATGCTGCTGCTGCTGTTCAGATGGGTATGAGTCTTGTGCTGCACCTTCTAAGCCTCTACTGACATCTCAGGTGCTTTCAGACATTCCCAGTGCCTCTCTTTGGCTGATTAAACTGTGTCTAAGGGTACCACAGGGAATAAAGTGAATATAAAGGGAATTCAGACATGCATTTTACAGGAAGACACTGGCTTGGAGAATTTTGTTAATCTTAATCCAAATCTGATCCCTGACTTGGCATGCCAAGTCTTACAGCTTCCCTTGCTCTGTTTTCACATTTACCTTCTTCATTGCTGTCTCCCAGAATGGTGGGAGCTGGAAGGGACCCTTGGAGATCATCTAGTCCAAGCTCTCTGCTAAAGCAGGATCAGCTTTTCTCCTTACTCTGCTTGGTGGAGGTGTTGCAGGACCTCATCTTGTCTACATCCTTGAGCATCCTCGGGGATCAGGGCAGTAAAACATCACAAGGAACCCCACATCTGGGGAGGAGACTGAGAGGTGACCTCAGTCATGTTTATAAATATGTAAAGGTGAGTGCCAGGAGGCTGGAGCCAGGCTCTGCTGGGCGATGCCCAATGACAGCACAAGGGGCAGTGGGTGGAAGTTGAGGCAGAGGAAATTCCATGGAAACATGAGGAAGGTTTTTTTTCACTGTGAGGGTGACAGAGCACTGGAACAGGCTGCCAAGGGAGGTTGTGGAGTCTCCCTTTCTGGAGATATTCAAAACCCACGTGGACATGTTCCTGTGTGATCTACTCCAGGTGATCCTGCTCTGTCAGAGGAGGGTTGGACTGGATGACCTTTTGAGGTCTCTTCCACTCCCTGTGATTCTGTGGTTTGGGACTCGAGTCTTTTACAGATGGTTGAACACCTTCCCTCCACTCTGCTAGCACTGCAGGGAGAGGAGCTGCCTCCTCCTGCACAGTGATGTGCTGGAGGCCAAGCAGAGCCCTCTAGAAACCCCTCTCTCCTTCCCCATCCCTCACAGACCTGGGCACCCCCAGGCCTCTGAGGGCTCTGACAGTAACCATGCCACGGCAGGGCTGTCAGTCAACACAAGGTTGGGCAGTGTCAGCCACAGTTTGCTGTAATCTCCCGGCAGGGAGAGCGGTGCCAGAAGTGACAGCTACCTTTATCCACATCCCAGGGATATAAACAATATTGTGGAATAATGACAGGCGGAGCACAGGCATCAATACCCTTCAGACTTTTCACCCCCTCCCTCCTCTCCCCACTCTGGAGTATATTCCTGGAAAAAAAAACCTCGTTTCCTAATACCTGGAGTTTCTTTGCTTATTAGCCTTATCTGCTGGAGCAAAGTACCTTGGTGAAAGACATTTTTTGGTGCCCTTTTTTTTTTGGAATGTTTTTGTAATCCTTGCATTTATAGGCAAAGACAAGGAGATCAAAGCTGCCCATGGTTTATAAAGCATGTCAGGTTGAAAGTTTGACATCAATTAAAGTGATATACACGTTGTCTGGATTTATGAGAGAACACTGATTTCGCCCCATTCCCTGCCCCCAAATCAGTGAGACTCTTTGCAGTGACTTGCATCTCTTTCCTGGGCCTGCTGATGAGTGAGCAGGGGTCTGAGAGCAAGGCAGAGTGGATCTAGTTCCCACTGGTTCCTCCCAGCTGCAAGTCGTGGCTCTGTGTGCACTGAGCTGGCTGTTCTCAGCTGCTTCTGTTTGCTTTGCTCATGGCACTGAAGTGACAACAGTGAGGAATCCTTCATTTTAAATGTTTTCCAAGGGGAAAAGGGAATACAGGATTGAGAATTCAGTTTTCTTCTTAGTACTTTTTTTTTTTTGGGGGGGGGGGGCTTCTNTGAGACACTGGCACAGGTTGCCCAGGGAGGTTGTGGCTGCTCCCTCCCTGGAGGTGTTCAAGGCCAGGTTGGATGAGGCCTTGAGTGACCTGTTCTAGTGGGAGGTGTCCCTGCCTATGGCAGGGGGTTGGAACTGGATGAGCTTTGAGATCCCTTCCAACCTTATCATTCTATGAGTCTATGATTCTATGATTCTTTTGACTTCTTTTGTAGTAGAAATCTTGTCGCCACCAGAAGGAACAGCTGAAAACTGTAAAGCCTTCACCTTTTGGTTGTAAACAGGCAAATTCCCTCTTGAAAGGCTACTGAGGGATTTCATAGGATCATAGATTCATAAAATTAACCAGGTTGGAAGAGACCTCCAAGATCCTACTGAGATGGGCCCTGCCATGTTCCCAAATACTGCCTCAGAGTGGTTACCCTCTCTGTAACACTGCTGGAAGGCTGCAGGAGATCCCTGTGGTGAAGGAGTTTGGAAGAGAATAAGAAATTTTAGTTCAGGCTCAGAAAATTGAGACTGAAATAATCTGTTTCCCAGGAAGGAGCCATGACCTCCTCTCCAGCCTTCTTGCTGAAGCTGACCAACTCTGTATCAAAGAAG
This sequence comes from Ramphastos sulfuratus, assembly GCA_013399055.1. NCBI lineage: Eukaryota > Metazoa > Chordata > Aves > Piciformes > Ramphastidae > Ramphastos > Ramphastos sulfuratus. The sequence continues at coordinate 1,423 of WBNM01010412.1, read as the reverse complement.
AAATGACTTGTGGACCATGAAGGTGACCCTGTCTGTGTGTTCCATCTTTAGGATGCTGCCCTGCACAGAAGGGCTCTGCAACTGTCTGATGCAGCAGGATGGTGGGGTTGGATGCTGAAGCCTCTGATTGATAGACACAGACTCTCTCTCTGGTCTTCTGTGATTTACATTTCTTGTGCAAGCTGAGAAAATGCAGACCAGCAAAAATTAACCTGCAAGAGCATCTCAGGGCTCAGCTGTGTGTTCGGCAGCTCCCCTGCCTTTGGAAATCTGGTCTGTGGAGAAGATCTGAAATGCCAGGAGAAAGTCAGCTTTCTCCCAGCTGGAGGAAGCCCCTAGACGTGGATTGGGGCTGCTGCCATGGAAGGTAGAGGCTGCTGGGTGCTGCTGTTTCCAGAGAAGGGCACCGAGGCTGCTGAGGGGGCTGGAGCACAGCCCTACGAGGAGTGGCTGAGGGAGCTGGGGGTGTGCAGCCTGCAGAAGAGGAGGCTCAGGGCAGACCTCATTGTTCTCTACAACTACCTGAAGGGAGGTTGTAGCCAGGTGGGGTTGGTCTCTTCTCCCAGGCAACCAGGGACAGAACAAGAGCACACAGCCTCAAGCTGTGCCAGGGCAGGTTTAGGCTGGATATTAGGAAGAAGCTCTTCACATCAAGAGTGATTGGCATTGGAATGGGCTGCCCGGGGAGGTGATGGAGTCACCATCCCTGGAGGTGTTTAAAGGAGACTGGATGAGGCACTTGGTGCCATGGTTTAGTTAATTAGAAGGTGTTAGGTGATAGGTTGGAGTCGATGATCTCAGAGTTCTTTTCCAACCTGGTTAATTCTGTGATTCTGTAATCCCTGCTGTATAGATGTTGTTCACCTCGTATTTCCACCCAGGCAGCAAACCACAGAGGATTATTTTCCTGTGACTGGCTGGAGTAAATATGAAAACAAACCATGAATATCTGAGAACCAAAAAAAAAAAAGATTCTGGATCTAAAAACGGCCAAAGGGAAAGCAGAGGAGGGGGTGTGTGTGAGGATAATAAATGCAAATTAGATAGTTCATCCCTAAATTAGACCTTGCTTCCATCTCATTTCCCCTGCTGCATTTCAGATATCCTCCCAGTGCTTCCTGGCAATGCCTCTGCATTTTTAACATCATTTTGGTCATGTACCCCAGGGTTCACTGCTCTTCCTGTCTCTTGTGACTCAGGGCTGAATGCAATGAACATTATTCCTCAGGAACAAAACAGGAGCTGATTGTTCCTTTAACCCTCCTGGAAACAAACCTATCCCAACCAAGAAATACTCCAGAACCACCTGTGACAACTAGAACCTGAGCTTGCTGGGTGGAGGGGAGAAGAGATGAAGACACCAAAGGGACCACGGCCTGGTTTCTGTTAGTCATGTTCATAGACTCCTAGAGTGGCTCAGGTT